>CAOLHI010004671.1:0-104852 GCA_948474755.1 Ctenosaura bakeri | reverse complement strand
CTGTTTTCCCCCCTGTTTCATGTAAAATTTCAACATTTGGATGCTGCAAACAAGGTGACAAAATTGGTGGTTCATTAATGTTTAGACTTAATGCTAAATATCATTGGTTTTGTTTGGCATCCTTTGCCTTTCCACTGGAAAGAGGATGCCAGCCAATGGAACTGGTATATCAAAGGGACACAACTTTTTCTTGAATACAAAAATCTTCAATGAGGCAAAACATGGGCATGCTGCCACTTCCCTTTTTGAGAGACCTGAAGCTGATTGCCTCCTTGACTGGAACCAAGACGACCATAGCATCATGGTTCAACATCACCTTTTCCCCTTAAAGGGGAGCAGAAGGTCCCAAGTGAATCCCCCCAATGGCTCCGATTAGCACCCTTATAGAGGGATCCAACCTGAGGCAAGGAACCAACCATCTTTACCATACAGTCAGTTGCCAATGAGGGGTATCAAGGGCGGGTCCCTTTACTACCCAATAACTCAAGATGCTCACCAGGAAAGAGGCTAAGGTGCAAGCCACACTACTTTAAATATGCTGGTGTGACCCTTTGTAATGCGAGGCCACGTCATCAAGCTGCATCTTGATGTCTTCTTCGCACCAACGGGGACAAGAAGGAAAAACTATCCCTGACTAAAGGCTGGGAGCAGTGAAGAGTGAGTTACTTCTGAGGGCCCATAAACATCAGTGGATTGCAATGTTTTCACAGCAATGAGATAGCTGTCGGAACTCAAAGGTTTGTGTCTCAGGACTGTAAGTATTTGGTTCAGTCAAAAGTTCTAAATAAGTCCAACATCACAGAATAACCTTCACTGGTCCAGCCAAGCACATTCAGAAATATTGCCTCCTCCTTTTGTGAATAGCATGGAAGAAAGGTACACCACTGCTGAGGAAGATCAAGACATCAAAAAGCAAGCGGAGACAGGAATTATTGAAACAAATGACACTGCAGTCCAAGCACAGGGTGTAGAGGAGAGGACGAGGAGAAAAGGGGGAAAGGGCAGGCAGTAATCATCCGCTCGTCTTAAATACTTCCCGATTGTGAAGAATATTGCTGCTTTCCATGACAGTGCCCTGAAAGCCCACCTTTGGCAGGTGGTCATCCTCCAGCGAACCCAGAATGGGGTCGGCAAGACTGGAACATGGCTTCTGAATTGAAGCACTGGACTGTGAAATAGGAATTACTGACAGCTCTTAAGTATATCAAGAGAACAGCCGTATCCCTTAATACAGAGCCCCTAATAGACATCAGGAAAACTATAAAGCAGACAATTCCTCTATATCATCCTCGTTAAATCAATGTTCTTATATTACCCTCATCATTTTTCCTTTAATGTTTATTACATTTTGCCACTGTAATTTATTTTTTCATATCCACTAGCCGATTAAAGACTCTTTTTTTTTTCCTGAAGACACATGCATTCTGATGACCTAGTTGAAACTGACCTAAACCACTAAGCAAAAGCAATTGAGTTAAAGGAACTTCCTTTCCACATCATCTTTACTTTCTGTTTTTATTTTAACCTTCTGATACTTAGCAGGTTAGTGAATCTGAACAGAATGTTGTTACTTTCTGAAAACAAAGTGACTTCTACTGGCACGAACCAAAGCAAGGATGGGCAAATCTATGGAACTTGATTGCACCAGGGCTTGTCATCCTCACACCACACCACCCCATTAAGTTTACTCTGCCCCGCTCTCACATAAGTTCTTTTTGTTGTTGTTGTCTTTATGAAAACTTGTATATCTTTTTGTGCAGCTTTTCCTGAAATGTTTGCATTTTGAATGCAAGTGTGCATTTTTTGCACACATGTTGCTTACTGAAGAAAGAGTTCACTGCATATTTTACGTATATTAAGGCATACACTGTTTGGGATGAACATATACTTGTGTGAACTTTTTCAAATATACACATTTTTACCAGGATCTAGATTTTTATTTGGTGCATCCTCATGCTGTAAATGAGATAACCAAAACAATTTCCTCCTTATCAAGAGGTTGTTTTTTTTTTGTCCAGCTCTCAAAGTCATTTGCATATTGTTGAGACTTTTTTTTTATACATTTGTGCAAAACTAAAGAATGCAGTAATGGATGTGTTGTCACACAGATTAGTAAAGGTAGTACTGCTTGACAGGTAGTTTGCCTCTTTGTTCCTTTGGGCTGACTATGTGGAAAATTTAGCTATACAAAGGCCCTTTCTGCACCAGGCAATTAGAACGGGGCAGTGTGTCCTGTCAAGGAGGTTGTCTGCACCTTGGAGCGGGCTAGGAGTGGACTACTTACTGGAGATCCACACCTCAGTCTGATCCAAAATGACCTCAAGTGGTCCTCCAGCATGTTTTCTAAAGACTGCAAAAAACAAGTCTTTTATTTTCCTGGAATGCGCCATTGCATTCCTGCTCCCTTGTGCAGATTTTCAGGCTTGCACCAATGTGAGCCTGCGATCTGCGGAGGGCGGGCTTTAGGCATGGCAAGCTTCAGCAGTTGGTCAGGACCCACGACCAACCAGAAGCTGCCATTTTGGAAGCTGGAAGCCGCCATTTTGGAAGCTGGACCAGTGTGGATCTACAGACCTCGCACTGCTCTGATTCGTCCTGGATGAGGGAGGAGCCCTGCGGAAGGGCTTGAGGGACAGTCCGTGTTGCTTCGGACCCCAGAAGAAATTATAAGTAACGGCATGGAGCGATTCCCTCACCTCGTGCGGAAAGAGCCAAAGAGAGAAGCATTAGATTTACTCAGAAACAGGAGTTTTATAATAAAAATTACTAATGTCCTAGATTGTATCCTAGAGCATCACTGTTCCATATATGCAGCTCCGTGCCTTGCCTTCTTCCCAATGCCTCAGGAACAGCCACTCCATGGAATAGGCAAACTGGGAGGAAGGTCAACGGGGACCAGAAAGTGCTTGTTGTCCCCCTGCAGTTTGCTTTGAAGGTTCAGAAATTCTGGACCAAAATCCACTAAGTCTGTTACCAATGTGTAACCTAGAATTCTGCATTCATGAAGGACTATATTCATAATCCATATGTATATTTTTGTTTAAAGAATGCATAAGGACTGTGAAAGTCTCCCAGTCCTCACTTACTGGGCAGCAGCTACTGAGATCAAAAGGGGCCGTGCCCCTGTCATTTGGGAAGCAGCTGACTGATGTTCCCATACCCCCTCGCATGAGCAATCTTTGGTGCGAGAGACAATTAAGACAAGGACCCTGCTTCTGCCTGTTGTGATGGAGATCACTCACACAGGGTGGAGACATCAGACAACTATTTCTCAATTAACAACAGAACAAACCTCTGTTGACCACAGTAATTGCTGCCCAGTAAGTGAGGACTGGGCAACTTTCATGGTCCTTCAAACAATAGGACCATCTCAGTAAACCATGCTCCAGTTTGGAAGAGGGAAAGCCCTAATGCAAATCCAAGAAATCATTATAAAGAGTTCTCCCCCTTCAAAAAAAAAATAAAAAAATGAAATGAGTAGAAATAGATGTGCTGACAACCTGCAAAACCCAGTGTAACCAAGGGAACTATATTATGAGAACTGACCCTTCTTGATGGTGTCCATCATATTCAACATTTATTTTAATTTTGCAACAGTTCCCTCCCCCACCTCACCAGGGACAAAATGTATTGAATGTGTAGGGACTTCATCTCCAGTGAATACACATAGGACTTCAGCACATGCTATCCTAATGAGATTGTATTAAGAAAGACTTCAGAGTGAGCCACTCACTTGTAGTAGAAGCTACTCAGAGAGATTCTCACCTTTTGTTAGCTATTCACACAACTGCTCTGAAGGCAGAAAGCTGTAAAAGTGAACAATAAACAAGAGCCAATATACTATGACCTTTGAAAACACTAGAGTTAACAACTCACTGTAGTGTTTCAGTTTTGCAGAAATGCTCTTTTCTTTGAGGGGAAAATGCACACACATACACACATACCTTCCTCATTGCTCAAATTGCAGTTTATACACTCAGCTTTTTGCCTGAGACAGTGGCATGTCAACAGTATGACAGACACTGAGTTATTATTTTTTTTTCAAAAACCTTAGGCAGAGTGCCATGTTATCTTGACCAACACATGGTCTTGGAATCATGGGTGCCAAGGCAGGTCCAGAAGAACAAACATGGAGAAGAAATGGTGAGCTAAATAGGAGTGCTTCACCCTTTCAGATTCACTGATGTGCATGACAAATGATCTCTCATAGCCAGTTCCTCCTTGAAACTAAATAATTATAGCTACAGGGTCTTGACTTTAACCGTCAGGGTTCCATCCTATGGAATCCTGGTATCTCCAGTTTAGAGAAGGATATTAAATACCCTAAAGGCACCAGATCCTCTCTGCTCTTAGAAATTAAATAGGGTCAGCCCTGGTTAGTACTTGGATGGGAGCTCGCCAATGAATACCAGGTGCTGTAGGCTATATTTCAGAGAAAAGAACTGGCAAAACAATCTCTGAGTATTCCTTGCCCACAAAAGCCCTATGAAAATCATGGAGTCACCATAACTCAATAGGTGACTTAAGGGTCCATGCACACACATTTAGAATTCTTTGTTGGATAACACCACTTCTTCCACAAACTACAAAGCCCAGGTTCCCATAGGACATAGCCATGGCAGTTAAAGTGGGATCATAATATTATAGTTGCATTGTGCAAAGGGTACTAGACTGCTTTCTCATTTCAAGGACAGCTGATTAATTGTGGAGTTTAATAAATGACATGGGTTCCTTTACAAGAGAGAACCATAGATATTACAAGTGTTCTTTTTAGGGCTCTGAGTTAGAAAGAAAGGCCAGCCAGTACCATTAGACAGACTGAGGCAAGTGCTTGGATGGCAAGTATATTACACTGAATTTTCCCTTCTATTTCATGTCCTAATCTTGCCTGCTGTCATCCAGTGCAATGAAGAACATTGTCCCCTGTTCACAATATTGAAGCAAAATTCATCTTCCAGTCCACTTCACCTGTGTAGATAGGGAGAAAAGGGAGAGATTTCCTTTTGCCTGAGACAGCAGTAGCCCTAGAGAAAGGAGCAGTGGGGCTAGGATGGTGGGAATGGGCCTACTAGAAAGAACTCCTGCCTTCCATCATTATTCCCCTAGCAATGACTGATTGCCATCATTAGTGCTGGGAAAGAATTTTCTTCTATGAGCAGCTATTAAGGTTGATCAGACAAAGCTGACATTTTCTAACGTATTAGAAGGCAGTCATTATTGACAAATTTTGACTGTCCTAAGCTTAGCATAATGTGGCTGCCACATTAGTAAGGTTTAATGATGTCGTCTTGATTGAAGTATGCCGTAATGCCTTACCATGAGGAATCCTCCTTGGATGAAGAGGACAGTCAAGGGGTTGGACTGGACAGGAGGGATCAGAGAAGGAGCTGAGGACTCATCTGATAGCCCTCCTCTGGGACGATTGGGAGCTGAGCACATGGACCAAAAAAGACAGACTTTAAATTCCCACCGTTTAATCGGGGCAGTGGTATTTGATCATTTGTATAGTAGTGGAATAGTAGGTCCACCCTGAATTTATTCCAGACTTGAAAAGAGCTTTCTAGGGTGCTGAATCCATCTTCAAGGGTCAAGATACAGTTCCTTACTTTGGATAGCTCCTTTAAAATTAGTGTTTAAACCCAGAGCAAGTTCATCACCCCAAAAATATGGAAACCACTAGCCCCCCACTGAATCAGGGGTATTGATTCACTCTGACTAAGTCAGTCTTGGAATCTTATCCTGCTCTCTCTAATAAATTGTTACTTTCAATACGTCTAAATAGGATGTTGACTTAATATTGTCCAGGAGGCCACCAGCATTTTGTAACAGTTTCAGAAGCAAACTGTAATAGTGCTGTTAATTCCTCCAACCAGTCATTTAGAGATGGACAAAAACTGTCAGTTTTGCTTTTCCCTCTCAATATGTTGGTAAATTCTGATAAAATAATGAACTGAAGCAATGTTTTAATACTCGCTAGTCTTTCCATCTTCCAGCATGAGGAGTATGTATGTGAGTCTCCTTTTCTTTTTTCTTTTCTTTTCTTTTCTTTTCTTCTTTCTCTCTCTTTTTCCCTCTATCTAGGGTTCTCTGGAGAGATCCATTACTTGAGGATAAATGATTATGAAAACAGGTAGCAGTTTCATTTTAATAAATGCAAAGATAGATTTGATTGACCTGTCAGTTTGCATCTTCAAACTTCTATGGTATATTTTTGCTCAACAATGAATTTTTCTACTCCCGGTTCCTAGGTTCAAATATCCTTGGGTTTCAATAAGCTTGTCAGCATTATCTGAACGTCTCTTTTCCCTTCATTAGCATTACCAAATCCCAGTGCAATTGACTTGGTGATTGTCTGCGGCTTCTTCTTTGACCTCAGCCTGTCAATGAATCTCATTGAGAATTAGCTTCATTATATTTCTTGTAGTAAATCTGCATTGTGTGTGTGTTGCAATTCCTTTGGAGCCCAGTATCTTGAAACTATTTATGATCAACCTAGCCAAGAAAACACAGTATGCCTCCCTGACTTGCTGGAAAGTATAATCAAGGGATCATTTCTAAAGTAAAATCTGCTAAGTTTTAAATTGTTACCTAACCCTTTCTCTTCAACCTGACTTACCATAGGATGTAGACATTCTGGTGACCCCAGAGAGCCATTCACCACCTCACAATTATAGCATTATTATTCCATTTTAACTACCATGGCTGCATCCTAACAAATATTGAGGCTTATAGGCTGGTGAGCCAGTAGACCTCCCTGGTAGCAAATTCTAAATACCCTTCCCTAAGCTGCTGATACCTGGATTTCATAGGTTGTTCCCATGGCAGTTAAACTGGGATCATAGCATTAGAACTGTGCAGTGTGAAAAGGCCTCAGGCTGAGAAGTAGGTACTCTCTTCTGTATTACTAGGTCTGTAATGAGAGGTACATCAGAGACATGGCACTTTATGTCAGTAAGGTGTTCAGAACATTAGAAGAACCATACTTGATGGGGTGAAAGATCCATCTGAGGCAGGGGTGGTCAGAGTATGGGCAGCATGCAGCCCCTGAATCTCAGATTTACTGTCCTTGAAGTCTCTCACCAGTCCCCCCAAAATCCACAACATCCCCATTTTTTAAAAAAAATGGCATGTTTTTGCATAAATTTTGCATAAATTTTGCCTGTATCAAACAGGCAAAAGCACCCCACCTCACAATCCCTAGAACCCCCTAGAACTCCAGAGTCTCCATTATCCTCTTTAGTCCTGCTCA
This sequence comes from Ctenosaura bakeri, assembly GCA_948474755.1. Classification (NCBI taxonomy): domain Eukaryota; kingdom Metazoa; phylum Chordata; class Lepidosauria; order Squamata; family Iguanidae; genus Ctenosaura; species Ctenosaura bakeri. The sequence goes on along the minus strand of CAOLHI010004671.1, from coordinate 97,603 downwards.
AAATGGTGACAACTGGTTCTTATTTCCCATTGTCCTATGCTGGCAGCTAGACAAAATTTACGGCTGTCTGAGTCTTTTATTGGCAGCCACAACTAAAGTTTGTAACAGTGTGTTAGCCAGTTACCAGTCATTGTTTTCCAGTCTGAGTCCATAGTAAATTCAGAGCAACAGTCCAGTAGCCAAGGCACAGCACAAGGCAAAGGTCAAGGTTTCCAGGAACACAAGCAAGGGATCTGAATGTGAGGCACACTGCTTCCACATCCACTTCCCTGTTTATATAGGCTAACAGCCTCCTGCAGCTGTTTGCCTAATTGATGCATCCTTACTATATAAATGCTTTGAATCTCCTGGACTCTCCCTTTTCTACTTATACTGGCTGCCATAAGTATTATCCCTTTTGTGTCTCTGTGATGTGGCTGTTGGGAAGGGTCCTGTCTGGCTCCTGGGATGGGGACATGACACTCATGCACTTGTTTACGCCTTATTTAAGGCTTCAGTACAGATAGTACCAACTAGAGTAAACTCCCTGAATCAGAGGGAATTTACTTAAATGCTACTGTGGTTAGCAATAGAATTAAAGCCTGATGAAGTATCTTGTCTGCCACCATGCCCAACAAGATACTTCCTGGAAATCCCACAAATGGGCCATGAAAGCAGTAGTCCTTAATATATCTAGCTATTATTGATTGTTGGGAGAACAAAAATCAGAGTGCATGACAACTCTCAGAATCTAACACATCTAGAAACTGAATTTTCCAGCTCTATGGTGAAGAACCAGGGCTAGAAGCTGGATTGTCTCAGCAGGAAGCCAAAGAATCCCTAATAGGGGAATGACTCTTGCCATGCAGATTGGCAATTGGCTTTTAACAACAGGAAGGACTAGATGGGCTACCCTGTAAAGAGCAGGTGGACAACTTTGATGATTCACAGGGCCAATCACCACTGGGATTTGCTACGAAAGTCACATATACCCTCCCCACTGAAATTTAATAACAAATCAGGAAATATAAATTCAAAGCAGCTGGCAACTTTGGCACATTTAGGGGCTTATTTTCTGTTCCATCAACTTTCCAGGGCCTTCAAAGACTACCAAACATGCCTCTTCCCCTTCTGAAATCCCCTTCTGAAAATCTGGAAGTGCTTGGAAAAATGAACAGCGCATGCAACATAAATTGCCACTCCTGCTTGCTTGTTTGCTTGCTATCTCTGCCTCCCAAAAAGGTGGTGTCCAAGGCATCTGGATAGGCTGATGGCTAGAAAACAGTCTTGAGGAAGAATAGAAGAGGCTCCACAGATAGCTTTTGCCAGGAATGCATCAGCGGAGAAAATGAGAGCACCTGTAAGAATTCTGTGCCCTAATGAACTTCTCTTTCAGTCCCCAAATTTCTATCATAAAGAGGATAAAAGAGTGAAAGTGATTCACGTTTACAGCTCTTCTAAGTGCTGTGTTCACATCTTGTTTTGTGGTGATGGTGGTGGTTGGAAGAAAAGTATTTGAGCTTTGGGAATTTCAGCAACCATTCCTTTAAAGGTCTCCAGCTGAGCTGATGCCTGGAATGGAAGGGCACAGAATTTTGAGCCTCCCATAAATAAAGAAATGTCTATTTATAATCTCTGTTGCAACACCTCCCAGTTTCACATAGGAGGCCAAACAACAGCAACAAAAGGTTATCCTTCTTGCTTATTTTTAATGCTTCGAGTCTATATTAAAATCCATGAACAAGAGTCATCATTTCATTTCAAACAAATACATAAGTACACAAATTAAGCAAATAAGTAAGTAAAGACTTCTTAAAATTGGGCGACTTTATATCTGTGTTGAGTGAGAAGCAAATTGTTAAAGTGTTTGTTTATGCATTATTTTCTATTTGTGACATTATTATTATTCAAGAACATCCAATGGCCCCATTCAGTAAAGCCCATTATAATTACTAGTCTCCGTCATGGGTCATCCCATCAAAATGTAGTTGTTTTATCTGTCATGTAACTTAAACTTTCCTCTTTCCTTTATCCAGATGAACTACTTGGCAGCATGGGAGCCTGATGGCTCCAATATGAGCAAGGTGGTGAATCTACTCCAAGTTTTAGCCTGAACCTCAGAGGAAAGACTAGCATGCTGAATTTGTTTGAGATAGTGTTCAGCACCTTGGATAGTTCTTTCAAAGTCTGGGGGAAAGCCTTCAGTGGACTCAGGTATACCCACATACTGACACAGAAGCCATGAGACACTATTGCTTAGAAGGAAAGATCCTACCTCCTATTGAGTCTCATAATAGCAACCATGCACTGTTGGTCTGATAATCAGGGGTGCAAAGGGAGCTGAAATGGAGAGGTTGTGAGTCAAGAAGTACCATCCCATAATGTTTTGCTGACTGTGGTAATGGATAGGATTCACATTTTCCATTCCATATACAGAGATACATCAGTTTGATGATGAGATAATGTTCTTCACCACCCTTGAGGACACCAGGATAATTTAGGGCAATGCTTCTCAAGGTATATCCAATGTGGGAGACTGGCAATTATTTTTTTTCCCCAATGTGCCAGAGATTGGCAGGATGTTTACGTTAATTGGGTACATTCTTAAAAATTACTTTCCTAGAAATTCATTGGGAAATGGCAATCAATTGTTCAAGGAACAGCACCAGCCCAGGGTCCACCATTTGAGTAGCACTGGTGTAAGGTATGCATAATTTTACCATTTTTTTCCCCTTGCTGTCAGAAATTTCTGGAAAATTATACTGTTTTTGAACACTATTCAAAGTTCATGATATAGCCCATGCAAGAAAACAAAACAAAATGCAGAATGACTTTTGCTCAGAAAACAGCATTTTATACCCAGAAATATTATTTCCTCTGCACAAAATCAGGAAACTTGCTTTCTGTACAATGTCATTTTATGCTTAAAAAACAAACTGTTTTTCCTTGTGGAAAAAGTCCCAAACTGTGAAGATTCTTATCTTTTCCAGGAGTCTCCTTGTCAGGGTTTCCTGACATTTAGAAACCTCATTGTTGATCTGTTAGCTGAACAATTTTTTACCTAGTTTTCTCATAACTAATACTCCATTTTTTCCAGTCCTATAGTTCTACTCTCCAATACTCAGAATATTCAGGCCGAACAATCAAGTGTTCTCACTATTGCCCTCTAGGGATTCAAAGCATATTTTAAAAAAATGTTCAAAAACATGTTTTTTACATGTCAAAAAACCCTGATGAGAAGAATGCTAGACTGACAAAAATCTTCATAATTCAAGTCTTACACTGCGCAAAATTCATATATGATGGTGCGGGGTGCATAAAATAGCCTTGTATGTAGGAAACAGCATTTTCTCTTTTATCTACAGAAAGTGCTGTTTCCTGTGTAAAAAAAGTTTGCTTTATACACAAAACTACCATATGAGAATTTTGTGCAGTATAAGTCTCAAATTTCAAATAGTCTTCAAAAACTGTATGGCCTTTGGAGGCTTTCTCAGAGCATGAAGATTATTGCTAAAATTGCTAACTGCTTTTGTCAAGAAGAAACTCAGAGACCAATTGCATCCCTACCAGCCTTCAGCATCTCTTGTCCAAGCAGACGACATCATTGTCTAATGTTTGGACTGGCCCTGGAGCTAAACTTTTCACTAGTGGCATATTTCATTCTAGGTCCAGAAAAAATCCATTTTTGTCCCCAGTCTTGTCTGCCAACTGTCCACTTCAGTGATAACAAAACAACCCAAACCCAAGCAAAGAAGTGAGTGAAATTTTTCCTTTTCAAGACTGGTGTTTAATTAGCAAAGGTCATGATCAGTAAGGCAGAGACAATGACCTGTTATCAGTCAGCTTGCTTAGCTGGCCTTAGCATAAATAATGCTTTTGGGACAAAAGAACTGACACACATTATGTTGGGATATTGGCAGTGCTGGCTGAAGAGGCTGGTCTCCAAATCTATCTAGAGGGATTCAAAATAGAAATACCAGTTCACTAATGTTATTATTTAGCAGATAAGTGAAGCATATGAAATAGTGGAGGCCATACAACAGTTTGTGCTCCACGTGGACCAATGATCCATCTAGCCTTGCCTCCCATGGTCTCTGGAAAGCCTAGTTTAGAAGCCAAGAACTCTTTGTTGCTATTGGTATCCACAAATTGATAGGTTTGATTGACCCTGTAGTGAGTATGTTAACATATTGACCAGAATTCTGTTGCTGTCTTACACATCTATAAGTTTCTTTGTGGAAATGGTTGGATATTTGTGCATTCAGTTCAAGGATGGGGAAGCAATTTTGCACAAATAGTGCCATGGTGAATAAATGTCCTCAGTGCAGGGGTGCATATGTGCATTTGATCATGCATTCAATTGTACATTTGTGGGCTTGGTTCTGTTGTGTAACATTGTCATTTAAATCCAATGGCTGTGCAGTACAAAAAAGAGTAATTCCATATTTGTCCTATACAATCTCAGCATAAGACTTCAGCTCCTGTATAGGACAGTGTCACTTTTCCCTCTTGTTTTCAAACAATACTTTAATAAAGTACCCACAAGACTGCTTCACCATAGCCCATTCAGCTATCATTTGAGTACAGTAAGGTCATGAGTCAAGATCATATTTAGTGATTGTAGGGTTGAAAAGTGTTAGAGGACAGAGGCAGTCAACTTGGCAGTGGCATGATGGACAGTTCCAGCAGTCCTATGAAAGCTTCCCATTATGGGAATGAATCAATGGCTGTCCCAGCATGAAGAAAGAAGTGGTGTTATCCCAAACATTGTTCTCTATTAGGTGAATGGAGGCAACCACTGGCTTGAGGAGGTATTGTATGGGTGAATACCAGGCATGACCATCTATGCAACAGAGACCTGGAACCATATTTGGATCCTGGCCATGGGAATCAGCTAGGATTCCCATCTGAACAAGTATCAACTGATATTCAAGTTAACCATGCCTCTTGTCATCATCTAGTACTCTGTTCCAAGTAACAGACAGAGATTCTTCCTCTAAGAAGAATTTTAACTGGCTTACTCATAGCTTCAGTGACGTGAAATCCAAATGAGTAGATGACCCATTAAGAACAATTGATAAATCACAAGCTGAGCAGCCTGTCTCTATAGCAATAATGTAATAGAGATACAAAGAGTGGAATATTCCAGGCTTCATCCTGTCTGCTGCTTGTTCACCGGTTGATGATGATGATGATGATGATGATGGTGTGTGCATTCAAGTAGACTTATGGCAACTCTAAGGCCCTTTCCACACCAGGCAATTAGAACGAGGCAGTGTGTCCTCTCAAGGAGGTCATATGCACCTTGGAGCAGATTAGGAGCAGACTACTTACCAGAGATCCGCACCTCAATCTGCTCCAAAATGACCCCAAGTGGTCCTCCAGCGTGTTTTTGAAAGACCACAAAAAACAGGTCTTTATTTTCCTGGAACGCGCCATTGTGTTCCACCTCCCTTGTGCAGATTCGCAGGCTCGCACCAATGTGAGCCTGCGATCTACAGAGGGCGGGCTTTAGGCATGGCAATCTTCAGCAGTTGGTCAGGACCCACGACCAACTGGAAGCCGCTATTTTGGAAGCTGGAGGCTGCCATTTTGGAAGCTGGGAGCCGCCATTTTGGAAGCTGGGAGCAACCATTTTGGAAGCCACAGCCATCATTTTGGAAGCCAGAGAAGTGCGGATCTACAGACCTCGCACTGCTCCGATTCACCCTGGATCAAGAAGGAGGCCTGCGGAAGGGCTTCAGGGACAGTCCACGTTACTTCAGACCCCAGAAGATGTGGTAGGTAATGGCACGGAGCGATTCCCTCGCCTCGTGTGAAAAGGGTCTAAGACAAATCTGTCATAGGATTTTCTTAGCAAAATTTGTTCAGAGGAGTTTCCCATCATCTTCTTCTGAAGGTGAGATAATGAAATTTGTCCAAGGTCAACCAGTGAGTTTCTATGGTTGAATAGAGAGTCGAACTCTAGTCTCCCAAAGTCCTAGTGACACACTCAAACCATTCAACCACATTGGCTCTCTTACATATTCTTTCCACCAGAAAAAAAAAAACTTTAATCACGGTTACTAAACATTTTGGCTACCTTTAAACAGATTGGCGAGTAGCAGGCATTCCTACCCAGCAATAGTTGATCTGGGACAGATGGGGTGAAATGTGGCACACATAGCTGTTATGGCAGAATTCCAAGTGGATCAAGGAGAGGAAAACATTGTTTTCCCATCTATGATGACTTGATGGATTCCAGCAACCTTATCATGCTTTTCCTTGATAATCCCTGGGAATTCATGTAACACCTGCCACATTTTATACATACAAAGGAACTTTTTACTTCATGCCATTTCATTTCTTTTGATGATCTGGGGAGAAGAGGTAGAAGAAGGAGAAGAATGGCTTGGAAAAGAGGGTGATCTTACAGAGGATTGAGAGGAAGAAGAAAAAGACAGAGGGAAGATTCTGGGAAGAGAACAAAAATGCAAATGCAAATGGGCAGAGAACAGAGCTTGAGAAGTGTTGAAGGCTGTGAATTTCACACGTTCATTTCAAAGAACCAGCCAAATCGTGGGATGTACACTTCTAATTTTAAAGTGTTGCTCCTTCCAGTACCTCACAGCTGCAAGGACCAAAATGAATGCCTTTGCAAAATATGCCCAGGTTTCTCTTCCAAACTAGAACTGATTGTTTTCCGCTTGAATATTACAGCAAATGCCTTCTAATGCTTCCTGTGTGACTCTCTTGTCTCTGAAGAAGATCTCAGCTATACTGCAGGGACAGTTGCAATGTCTCTTTTGTGGAGCTGATAATGCTCTTAAACAAAACAGGTTATTCATTATATTCTACTGATCTCTGGATATTTTTTTTTTTGGTGGGAGGGGGAAGACTGACAGCCTTTCAAAACAAGGGATATCTTTCACAGCTCCTTAGAACATAGCCATTTCAAAGGATCAGCTCTTGTCATGGGACTAATTTATTTCAACAACATCCCATTCACTGAGAGTCTCCAGGAAGAACAAGAGTGGTAGCAACTAGTTACACTCAGCTACCTGGAGTATAGCTCCAGCTGAACATGCAGACAGCCATTCAAAACTAAGTGCCATGGCCTCCAGCTACCTCTGTGATGGCCTGTCCTTTGATAAATAAAATATCACCCAGGGAACCAGCAGCAGACAGCACAAGGCTATCTGAAAGGGAAGCAGAACAGCCTGTGGAGGCAGTTTGAAGAAGCACCTCTCTCTTTTTTCGTCTTCACATGCAGCAAGTTCCCAGTTGCTGACTAATCCATTTCCTGTTACATAGAAGTAAGCAGCAGTAATTGAGAGAGGGAAGGTTGTTTTTCTGTAGCTTTTTCTTTTTGTGGAAAGTTAATGGAGAAATAATAATGCTTTGCAGAGTGTGGGTGGGCAGATGTGTATTTAAAAGAGAGACAGAGAGAAAGAGACAGACACACAGAGAAAAAATAGGACTAGGTGAAGTCATTTTGCTACTTGAGGCAAAGGACAATATGATGCCAGGCATGGTGTGTGTGTGTGTGTGTATAGAAATGCTGGATGGGTGTTTGAAACTTTGACACTTATACTTGGACAGTGGTCTTCTGAGAGAAGTTAGTCCTATTGACAGACCATGGGAGATGATTTTCAAGAAGAATGAACATGGTGATATGGAGAAGGCATTCATAAATGGGCAAATGGTATGATGACATTCTATAGCAGGGGTGGGAATCATGAGGGCTTCCAGATATTTGTTGGATGGCAACTGCAAGCATTCTTCACTAATGGATATGAGGGTGAGGGCTGCTAAAAGAGGCAGTCCAAAAGTATCTGGAAGGCCACTTGATGTCCATCCCTGCTCTTGAATGTTATCCAATTTGGAATTAGAGCAAGAAGTTATAAAAGAGAACATGATCAAGTGGGCACAGAAGACAGGATGCCCAATTTCACTCAAAAGCTGGGAAAGCTCATGGAAAGAGACTCAAAAATTACTTAAAAGTATGAATCTAAGAGAGAGATATTATAAGATCCTTCACAGGTGGTACTACACACCAGTACAGACTGCAAAAATAACTAAAAATACTAAAAACATATGTTGGAAGTGTGATCAGAAGGGAACTTTATGCCACCTTTGGTGGACGTGTGTTGAGGTGAAAAAATTCTGGAAGCCAGTCCATGAAAATATCGTTAAAACTCTGCAAATAATTTTTTCAATGATACCTGAGATATATCTGTTAAATATGACAGACAAAATACAACAACTTAAGAAAAGGACACAATGAAAACTTCTGCTTTTTATGGTCACGGTGGGTAGAATGATTTACACCCAGAAATGGAAACAAAAGGAAACACCAAATATAGAAGAATGGTTGATAAAAATGTACAATCTGATGGAAATTGATAGATTGACAACTAAACTATCAAATAATTCAATAAACCAGTTCAAAGTCTGGAGTCCAATCTTACCAATCTTAGAGGATAAATGGGGAAAATTAGCTACAATGGGGATACAGGATGAATTCTCTGTTGGCATGAAATAGTGATAAAAACTGTGAGAGAAATACAGGTAGAAATATAGAGGTATAGAAATATATAGAGAGATGTAAAGGAAATCTAGAAATTTACAGAAATATAGAAAGAGAGATATACAACTAAAATTCTCATTCATAACACTTTATATACAGAGAAGATTAAAGAGATGAGGACAAATCTTCTTTGGAAATGATAAAAGAGTAGGATAGCTTTATTTGGATATGGACCACTCATAAGAGAAAAGGATAGAGAAGAAATGAGGTATAAAACCTTGAGTTAGAAATAGACTTTTGCAGTTTAAGCAATTAGAAAAACAAATAAAGGTGGAGTTATTATTTTTTTCTTTTCTCAGAAATATATTTCCTTTGATGATTCGTTGCTAGTAAATGCTAGTTAAGGAATTACTGATGAAAACAGGAAAAGAAAATAAGGGAAGATACGACTTGTTTAACGATCTCTTGAAAGCTTGTTTTATGTGGTTGATTTGGATATTCGAGAAGTTTTGCAGTGGATGCTTTTTGGTATGTATATAGTCAACATGGAAAACTTGTTAGTAATAAATATATGATATTATATAGGAGATGTGATAGTTTGGGGATGTATGGCTACTTTTTCTGTTTGTGTAATTGGATGATGTTTGCTTTTTTATGCTATTATTGATGAATAAAAAGAATAAGAAAAACAATAATCACACAATTATTCATAAAAGTAATGTTGCTTCCCATGCAGCAATAAACCTTAGCATATTCTGTGGGGCTTACATAAGATTGCACTATCTGGGAAAGTTATTATGTCTATCTAAATGATTATTAACACATACAGTTCTATTACATAGGTTATTATCTAATTATTTTCATATTCAATTATTTTATTGAGTATTAAAACACTGTTATGAAATTTTGAAAACAGATTGAAATGCTAATGAAAGACAAAAAGTATTAACTTACCAGAATGTATTTCATAAGAAGGGAGACAGATCAAGAAGAACAATTTAGATAACTCTATGGCCCTTTCCACACGTGGCGAGGGAAACGCTCCCTGCCACTACTCACCAGCTTTTTGGTGGGTCCGTTTGGGTCCGTCCTGATGAGGAGCAGTGTGAGCTCGTCACTCCGCACTGCTCCGGCCTCCAAAATGACAGCTTCCAGTTGGTGGAGGCTCTCCACCAACCGGAAAAGCTCACCAGCCTAAAACCCACCCCTGGCAGATCTGTAGGCATGCACTAGTGCACACCTGCAAATCTGCACTGGAGCGTGGTGATGGAGCGACGGGGTCACGTGCTCCGTACTTTTTAAAAACCTCTTAAAAGAGGTTTTTAAAAAGCACGCTGCGTGACCAGTTCCGGTTGCTCTGGAGCAGACAGAGGTGCGGAACTACAAAAAGTAGTCCGCCCCAGTCCACTCCATGGTGCTGATGACCTCCGTTGGAGGTCACTCTGCACCGTTTTAATAGGCCAGTGTGGAAAGGGCCTCTGATTTAAGTTGCAAAATAAAGCAAACAAACAGAAAGAACAGAAAGGGGTTTAATAAATCAGATATTCACTAAAGATCTCAGGCCTGTCTGCCTTCATGCAGCCCCACTTTGGATTGTACATGTTCATCAATTCACACGACCAAATTTCCCCAGGTACAACTGTACACTGTACCAGTGTATCTGGATTTAAATGCATACTTGTGTCTGCTTCCAAATCAGGAATGAGCACTTGTACGGAAATGTTCATAATATCTTAATCTGAATACATACAGTGCGAACACCTGCATAGTATGTAATGTGAACTCCCTTGTTAACAGTAGCACATTTTTTATTTTTTATTTTTTTTAAAAAAACAGTGATACTTCGTATACTATCACAAGAGGTTAAGAGCCCCAAATCTTGAGGATAATCACCCTAATTGCTTCTATATTTATTCTCAACTCACCATAAACAGCTCCAATTTCAATTTAATTGACACATCACAATCAATCATATATTCTACAATATTAGTTATGTGATACATCTCATTGTCCACCCTAAATGAAGCTGGTGGAGATGCCCAAACATTTTCAGTGGAGATTTTATCTTTAAAAGCCATAATTAGTCATAAATAGCTATTGACAGGACTAAACAGAAGCCTGGAACTTCCATGAAGCTGTAAGTGTAGCGCTTATCATTTTTCATATTGTACTCCTATTCTGAAAATCGGGGGTGGGGGGAGAGAAAAATAAGATAATCAATTCTCCCATTGCCCATCTTCCCTGGTCTTTCCTGTAGCCTCCACACAGATGTCTTTGTCTCTCCAATCAAGGATGAGAGGAAGATCATACAGCAACTAAGCAGTAACATATCATTAGTTCTTTGGTTCCATGCAGTTCTTCTAAAAAGACATGCTACTCAGTGTCATCCTTAACACCAGTATTCGGAAACATCCCTGCAGTGACTCAAATAATCATCTTACAAACAACCTCAAATGAGCTCTAATTGCCTAAAATGCTGCCTTACAGCTGGCAGACCAGGAAAGCAGCAACTGCATGCAATTGTCATAGCATTTCTCTGAATTATCTGGGATCTTCGGGATCAGTTACAGCTCGAAAAGACATTTTAGGCTATTAGAAAGGGCCTTTGGTGTATTGCTGCCCACATATCCCCCCATATGGACTCAGAAGAGAAAGATATTTCCATTGTTTAGGGAAGGAAGCAAGAGTTGTTGTGGAGGGAGCAGACATAACATATATCTGCATGAATCTGTTACCCCAAAACATGGGTGATGCAGGGGTCCACCAACAATTCCAGTACCTCCATGCAAAGATGGGAAATTACTAACACAATAGGAGGCTGTGAGAGGGGGGCCGCGTAACAAAATCTTTCCACCAATATTTACAGGGTCTTGTGCAGGGAAGAACCAGCCAGAGACTCAGAAGTAAACTAAAATGTGTTTTATTGAGGGAAATTCAAATCACATGCACACAAGATCCAAACAGTCACACACTCAGAGAAAGATAAACAAAGATAAAGGGAGGAAAGGTTGATAGAGAGACGTCAGGGAATGGGCAATATTTATCAATCCAGAAGAGCAGTGAAGAAGCAGTGATATGGCTTAAGACTTGAGAATAAGGACATGTCCTATCTCAGTTCTGGCACAGCTGATAAATCAAACAAAACAAACTGAATATCTCCCAGCTTGTTACTTACTTCTAGGCAGTAAGCAAGGAGTCATAAATAAGGTCCAACATAAACAAAGTCTAGCAGGGTTTCATGGCAACAGAGTGCCCCAGATCAATCTGAGCATTTGTCAAGGCATCCAGCAAGGTAGCAGGTCAGATAAGCTCTGATAACAATTGGAGGGGAAGGATGCCAGGTAAATAGGTCCTGAGCCTAGTGCAGCTGAGACTTGATTGATTGTTGCCAGTTCTAAATCCTGAGAGAGTGACGATGGCTCTCTTTGCTGCCTGTATACTGTGAAGCTGGGTTGAGGTAAGTGTTCTTCTATATCTAAAGAGGCAGGAGTCTCTATTGGAGCTGGCACCGTACCCTATTCTGTGACCAGCACTGTAACCTCTCTCTGTACAGCAGGCCCTGGTATGCCTTCTATTTCAGCCTCTGGCATGCCCTTTGTTTCAGCCTCTGAGTCAGAGTCCATGCTCAGGAAGCAGGGCATGACAGGACAGTACATAATCAGGAGTGGAAGAGTGGCAACCAGCAATTAGTGTACTGTGGGGTTTAATATACTATTTCTGCCTGGAGGGCATGGATGTAAATGGGTCTCTAGCTGAGTAAATAATGGAGTATGCAACATGGACAATGAAGTCTGGAACAGGCGGATTGGTGTGAGGATAATGGGATAGATTATGGGGTGAAGGGGATTTGAGACATTCAGTTGGCTGGTGGGAATCTCCCAGTCACTGTTGTCTAAGAAAGCAGAGTTTTTAAAGCTAGCAGCAGCCAATTATCTCCAGAGTTTCTTAGTGATTTCGTGACCATGGCCCTTTTCACGCGGCATTTTCAATGTGAAAGTGCCCCTCGAGCATTGTGCACATGTGAGGAGCGGTTCACACAGCGCACTCAGATTTGCATGATACTCCAGAGCCTGACAGGGACCGCTCACACACCTTTTCATTTTTGGCTTTCAGCTAAAAATGGTGCGCAGTCGCACATCGCACATCCCAGGCTGCATTGTGAGATGAAGAGGTGGGGCTCTTGTGTGAGCAGGCAGCAGCTGTGGAGCTGAAGGAACCGGGACATGAGAGCCTCTCGCTGGAGGCTGCTTGTGCAAGCCCTGAACCCCAGCACTGTGAAAAGGTAAGGTGCAAAAAAGGTCCATGACTCACCACACCTAGGAGGTGTTTTCTGCCCTAATTTGAAGCACATGTTTTCGACCACTCTTTTCCTCTTGGCCAGCCTGGCTATACAGCCATAGCAGGGTATGTTTTATATCAAAGACAATTAATGTATTTTGCCAATTAAAACATATTTTACCAATTAAACCATATCAAGCCATGAGGGTGTGCAGCCTGGTAAAACAACCATTACATCAGTTTGATAAAACTTTATCATGTCTCTGTCCTAAGGAGCTATGGAGTTAGTTTGATGAGGTACTTTATATTCTTTGCTAGGGAGTTCTGGTCCATTGTCCTGAATTGTCTTCCCAATATATCCTGGGAAAAGAGGGACTGAAGGTTAAACCAGTCTAACTCTGTAGTGCAGACAGGCTTTAGGACTGGTAGGTCAGTTGTGTTAATGATAGTCATATTGAACTGAATTAACTGTATACTGCAGTATATCCATAGCCTGGAAATATAACAGGCAGGCCAACCTTGCAAGGTAGTCTGATATTTATGGAGAATGGGGAAGTCATTGGTATAATTAAAGATAATTTCTAATGCTGCAAAAAAAAAAAAAGATAAGAAATGGAGAGTGAATAGCACTCCATTTATGTATGTGCCTCATTTCAGTTTTTGAAAAGCACATAAATAATAAACTAGGTAAGTTTGCTGTCAAGTGTAACTGTGTTTTCTAGTATTCAGGTGTTAGGGGAAGTGTTAAGCCACAGTCCCACGTAGTATTCATAAATAAATACCTAAATATAACTTCATAAAACATGCACATATTTCTAGCTGCTTCCCCCAGATCCTTCCCTTTTCAGTCAAAGAGGTCGGTGACTCAGTTGTCAGTAAGGCAGTAAAGGCACTCTGTGTTTTACTCCAGACTTTACAAAGTGATGTAACATATTCCAACAATAAATTCAGTATCATGGTTAGTTCTTTTAAAGTTCAGAGTGAAACTCAGAATAGATTCATTGCCCCACTGACATAGGAGCCATCCACCTCCCCTATTTTTCACCCTATTTTAGCATCACTTGGTAAAAGTATTTACAGGATCCTGTATAATGCCCTCACTCACTATTGGCATCTCTTGCCCCTGTTGAGTAGTTATGATGTCTTATGATGTCACTGCACGATCCCTGCAAGCCTAGAAGAAATCCAGAGTTATCAGCAATATGGGAGGCTCATACCAAAAGATAAGGCTACCAGTAAACGAAGGCAGGGCTTTCTCAGTGGCAGCACCACTACTGTTGGACTTCTCCCAAAAGAGGTTCAGCTGACCCCTTTGGTCATGTTGCTTACATGGACAATGAAGACGTTTTCATTCCACAAGGTTTTGAATGGATTTTAAGCATGCCCTTTTTCTGCTGGTGAGTTTTTAAAAATATTTTTAACTAGCCTATTTACCCTGCTTTATACTCCCTCAGGAACCCAACCTCTGTATGTTAACAACTCTGAATGCAAATTGGATTGGGTAATACGGGGAAAGTTACAGGTGCTGGACAAGACAGTTGGTCTTTCCTCTTAAGAATTCACCAACTCTGTATACAGAGATTGGGTTCCTGAAAGAATACACTACCCTCCTCCTTGTTGCTAGACCTCATCTTCATAGCCACCTGCCTATTCCAGTACCTGTAACTTTTCCCTATATTCCCTAATCCAATCAGTATTCAGAGTTGTCAACATAACAGAGGTTTGGTTTCCAAGAGAATACACTGTCCTTCCTACTGCTAAGGACTCATCTCCGTAGCAACCAGCCTGAGACCCAAGAGTTCTCTGGCTGAGAATTCTAAAGGCCCCTCCCTAAGGCCCTTTCCACACATGAAGGAAAAAAACATCCTGAGACATCCTGAAACGGAGCTTACCTGAAACCCGGTAAGTCTGTCGCCACGTGGAGCAGTGCGTTTTTGCTGCTCCACACTCCTCGGCGTCCCGCAGCGTCCTGAGGCACCCAAAATGGCAGCTTATGACTGACGGAGGCTCTCCACCAACTGAAGAAGCTCACCAGCCAGAAAGCCCACCCCCGGCAGATCTGCAGGCGTGCCCTTGCGCGCGCCTGCAGATCCACACTGGGCGCTGCGACGGGGCTGCATGGGGCTGCACGATTGTGCTTCTTAAAAACCTCTTTGAAAGTGGTTTTCAAAAAGCACGTGGCGCTGCCACTTCCAGTCGCCCTAGTGCAGATTGGGGTGTGGAATTACACTAAAGCAGTCCGCCCCAATCCATTTTACGGTGTAGACGACCTCTGTCAGAGGTCGTGCTACACTGTTTTAATACCCCCGTGTGGAAAGGGCCTAAATTGCCAACCCCAGGATTCCATGGACTCTTCACAGCCAGCCAATCATATGAGATCTTCTTGCCTCAAACAGCCAATCATATGAGATCTCTGCCTGCCTGACACAGATAAACAGACAAATGTACAGACAAACATTGACTTTTATATAGTAGATAGTGGCTATATTATATTGTACATTATACATTGATTTTATTATTGTGAACTGTTGGGAGGGGAGTGCTGGGAGACCAAAAGGCCGAATATAAGTATTTCCATAAATAAATAAAGGTGGAAACAGTTACAAAGAGGGAAGAGCATGTGCTTAAATCATAGCAGCCATAAGAAACAGAGTTGCTGAAAAGAATCTTCTGGAACGAATCACAATATTGGTTCACCTTCAGGAAAAACTAGAGTCCCATTGAAGTTGTTAGCTTTTGTTCTTCAAAACTTAAAATTCAAGAACATTTAGCACAGCTATAGGAGTCAGCACACAGAAAGTCAATCTGTTTTCTTCAATGGGTTGCATGTTATCTGCACAGCTGCAGCTTTGACCATTTAGCCATGCCTGGAGTTGCCAAAAACAAAGCAACAAGAAAACACTTACTGACAATATAGACACAAATTTGTAGGCATTTCAAATGAACTTAAAACTTCAGTCAGATTAGAAAACTTCCAGTGGGGAGATAGGAGAGTAGTGCTATACATCACCACTCTAATTTGGTACCATCAGAATTTTACTGAAATGAAAATTCAAGATGAGAGCTGTTTTTGCTTTGCTTTGTCGAGGAACTTGCTCAAGAGTGAAATGAACCTAAATAAGATTTCAGAACAAGTAGAATTTCTTGACACAACTTGCCGCCTCTTCCCTGCTCACTGTTCCTCACCCTCCACATTTCTATGTACTACCTTTTTTTCCCCAAGGTCAATCGTGTTTGCTTTTTCTGCTGTAGTTTGACATGTGCTCATAAAAAAGAGGACAAAGTAAGCATGAAATGAGAGGTCCATGAGAAAAGTTATGTGTTTGAGATTTGGGCCATAATAGTGCTGCCATTTTGCCTTCAATAACTAGAACTGACATAAGATCATAATAGAGGTACTAACATGGTTATGAATAGAATGAGCATGGTGTAGCAGCTTGGGTGCTGAACTATGACTCTGGGAAACCAGGGTTCAAATACCTGCTTGACCATAGAAACCTAATGGGTGACCTTAGGCAAGTCACACTCTCTTGGACTTAGAGGGAGTACAGGTAAACTCCCCTGAACAAATTTTGCCAAGAAAACCCCATGATAGAGTCACCTTAAGGTTACCATAAGGTGGAAACCACTTGAAGGCACATAACAACAACAACAACAACAACAATGGCATGCCAATGACTATTACTTCTGTTTTGGTAGAAAAAGAGAGGAGATTCCATAGGTCACCTGAGCTGATCTCTAAGCAGTGCTGGAGATGACAAGAACTGGGAGGTTGAGTGAGTGGGTCACAGCTGAGGAACCAAGCCATGAGTCAGAGTTGAAGGGTGCAGAGAAACTTTCTAGGCCCAAGCAGACCTTCTTGTTTAGCCATAATCCCAAAACAAACAAGAATGCCTTTATAGGACTACCCATCAAGAGGGCCCATTACCCAGCCAGGGGAGATAGCACCAGTTCAAAACCTGAAAATATTTTTGTGCCCATGAATAGGTTGGACAAATGCCAGGGGTTAGAGGGCGGCATTAGCATCCCAGTGGACTTTGGATGGCTTCATTCTTCCTCATTCTTCCTTACTTTTCCTTACATGCCCCTTACAAAAGAGATTCTCTGCTTTTAGAAATAGTACTTAGTTTGCTAAGCACTACATTGTATCGATTGCCAAAAGCTACTTGCAATCATATGTCCAGTTGGGACTGCTAAAGCATCCCAAGGTGCCAAATGGTTAATTGCTACATTGGCTGCTGGTCACAATGGCTGATGCCACCCTTCAACAGTTCTCCTCTGCATAGACTCCACCACTACTCAGCTTTGGAAGGAACTTCCTGGGTCACACCCTGAATTCCATGATAAGGGGTGAGAGGGAAGGAAATGGTTATGGTCAGGTGGGAAAGAAGAAGGAGGAGGAGGAAAGTGAATCTGTAAAAAGAAGAACATTAAACATTTGCTACATTTACTCTGAATAATTAAAAATTGGCTGGGAATAATAACAGCAAATCCAGGGACATACTTAAAATCCTTAGCAAGCGACAAATGCCACCTGTGTGATCATTCTGAGAACTGAGAAGAGTCCAACACAATATCACATCTGCAGATGAACATCTTGGGCCACCTCAGCTGCCAATGTCTGGAAAAACAGATGGCTTCAGGTGAGATGTGAGCAATAATCACAAGGTGGGGAGGAGGGGGAGCAAATGTATTTGAGACTGTTCTTGTACCTTCACAGAATAAAGATAATAAGACAGAAGTTGGTAGGAACATAGCAATTGCTCTTATACAGAATTACATCATTAATAAGTATGAAATAGGCCATGACAGACGTATTTGGTAGGTCTGAGAGGCAGCTTGATCTTTCTAGGTCCTTAGCCACCACCCTCTGCCACTGCACTATCAAAAGATGATGGGAAACTGTGCTTCCAAATATTTACATAAGAGCCTTTTCAAGTCATTGCAAAGGGTTGAATTTCAGCAGCAAACCAGAAAAAGTCATTAAAACAAATATGCTATTCTTCTAAATTTGAGCAGTGACTACCCAGGTTATAACTATTGTAAGTCACTTTGAGTCTTTTTGAGGAGAAAAGCGGGGTGTAAATAAAGATGATGAGGATGAGGATGATGAAGATGATGATGATAAGGATGATGATGATGTCCATTATCTCAGGAAGAAGCAATATTATGACATTGTTTGAAATAGCTTCATTTGTGTTGCCTGTAAGCAGTGGGGTTCACAGGGCTACTACATATAACAGGCTTTCTCAGCTGTAGCACCCTTATTATGGATCTTCCTTTTATTAGTGATTTTACTGATTCCTACACTTTAATATTTCAAGCACAGTTAAGAACATACCTATGTGAATAGGCTTTGGGGGAATAATGCAACTGATTAATTTGTCTGACTGTGGATGTTTACATGGTTTTATAGCAATATCTGTAGTTTTAGATTGTAATTTCATGAAGTTGTGGTTTTATGCATGTTAGGTAAATTGACATATTAATTTTGTTTTCACTGTAAGATTGTTAGCTGCCTTGAACTCTTAAGAGGAAGAATAAAATAGATAGATAGATAGATAGATAGATAGATAGATAGATAGATAGATAGATAGATAATTACTAGAAGCACAATTTAAATGAAAAGATGCCAGTCCCTTAGTATGTGCAATGAAGGTTGATGGCTTGACTGAAGCAGTGAATCTGCACTGGGTTTTAGTATGAACTTTAAATGAATTAATAAATGTTCTGGACTTATTTTGGTGACAGACTTCAGCATCTTGGACAGTTCCATTAAGATTCAGACTAAGACTTGAAGTGGATTCACTGCCCTATTGACATGGAAGCCACCTCTTACCTATGAGTAAAAAACTTATGGTTTTTGGGATGGTTTTCAGAAGGCCTGTCCCATGCAAATGAAGAGGAATTTACATTGTGGGTATATTTGGGCATTTGGCTAATCCTTAGTTGGGTTGGGTATGGACAACATTTGACGTAACTGTTGGAGAATTGCAAATAACTCTGCAGAATCTCAAGTCAAGGCAGTTCCTAGACTGGCTATGGGATTCTTTTATTACTAGAAACATCAGGGTTTTTTTCTCTCTTTTATTTTAATAAACTTGAATGTAGTTTTTGTTTTTCTTTCTACACCTTTAAAAAAATAAAAGCCCTTCTAATGTGTGATACAGTTTAGAACAGCAGACTGCATCAATTAACAAATAGGCATCAAGAAAAGAAATGGAATAATCAGGAAAGGACTAAAGTATATATAGAACCTGCTTAAATACATGGTAAGTATAAAGGAATATAGCAACAAATATAAAACCGATACTCAAAAAAGTATTTATTGAAGCTGACTGATCTTTCATATTTCTACTAAGTTGAGCCAATTACATTTAGAAGTGGACATGATTTTATCTATAAAAATATCATTAAATTTGGGATTAGTTACATTGTTTAAGTGATGTCAGATCTTATTCATATTTAGTATTTCTCATATCCTCTTATATCATCTTTGGTTACCAAGTAAATTTTTATCTTTTTTACACCATTTTACTGCAATTTGAAAATTTACTATTGGGAGTTGATTCATGCAAAACCATTCTCCAGCACTGAACTATGGATTCTCCCCTTGAAGGAGACATTATTCACAAAGAAGCAGTCAATGATCTGCACAGCTCCTCTGAGGAATCAGAACTGTTGCTTGGCCTGCAATTCTTTCCTCCAAAGCCCACCTACAGAGAAAAAGAGAATCTCCTGCAAAGGTGGGAGTGGGAGGAGGAAGGGCCAAAGGGTTGGTATCCAGTGCTGATGGATATCCAGCAAAATTGGAGCACAGATTTCCATTCTTTAGATGATACTTTCCTCTGGAGTGGGAATGCAAGTCGGGCAGGAAAAGAAAAGAGGGAAATAGAAAAGTGGTTCTGTGTGCCATCTTACAGCAGGCCTGAAGGAAAGTCAAGACTATTTCTTTCTTTCTGTTCAGGCATCTTTCTCTGTGCCAGATCCCCTCCCTCTTCCTGTGAGCCTATGCAAGGTTGGGTGTTCATTCTAGCAGTCTGAGTAAGAATTTTGGGTTCATTTGTGCTATTTCATGGAGGGGAGATTTGCTTTTTCTCCACTGGTTAATCATGGTTGACTTAAGTTGTTAAGTTGTTAAGTTGACTTAAGGTGCTGTTCTGCTTGTAAATTGGTTAACTAGACACAGTTTGGCAGATGTGTGTGCATGGTTGAAATTAGGCACATGTCGGTGCATTCTTCGAGGTTCCTTTCAGAATTTTCCCAAGCCAGAAACCAGCATTCTAGGGCTACAACCTCAAGTTCACAATATGCCTGGATATTTATGGTTAACCATCAGCAGCTGTCTGGAACTGTGGGGCATTGGGAGAGTGCTTCTTGGAAGACTAGCCTACCCATTTTGTGGTATGACTGGAGAAGACAAATGGACCTGCTGTGTCAGTTGTTTCCCTAGGCTGGGAGCTTTGCTCTATCTGAGAGGCTTTAAGCCCATAGCTTGGGATATGTTGTCGCTACACATCAGCTTCCCTGAGCAGATCATTCTCACTGCAGTTAATAAATTGTGCCCTAGCTCAACCAGATATTTGAATCTTTTTATTTTCTTCCTCTCTCTGTAATTTGCTTTCTCTCTCACCCATAGGAAGATACTACATGGTCTCCTTTTTGTAGTGGCATTTGGACAAGATGAGGGGATGATTCTTGATTTACTATCACTTCTCTCACAATTCCTTTAAGTTGTATTGTATGGTAGCTCTGCTGGTGTCAAAGTTCTGAAGAAAGGAGTCTGAGCACCACGAGAGCTCCAGCACAAATTGGAGCAGTTGTAGAAAAAAGTAACATCAAAAAGAAGTGAAGATTCACTGTTCCCATGCTGGTGGATCCAGTGGCCACTTCTAAGGTATTGATAATTTGATAATTTGAGGAATGAACCCAGCCACTCAGTCACTCAACTTGTAGGCCACTTTTAAGCTCTGCTCTTCAAGGAATACATGAGAGATTTTGCTGTTTTCATGATGCAGATGATGCCAGATGATAGCAATTTGGAAGGGGTTGCTAATACTCCAGAGGTATTCAAAATTCAAAATGACCTTGACAGATTGGAAAGCTAGGTCAAGGCTAACAAAATGAATTTCAATGGAGAGAAATGTAAGTAGGCAGAAAAAATGAAATGCACAAATATAGAATGTGAGACACGTGGCTGGACAACAGTACAAGTGAGAGGAATCTAAGAGTCTTAGTAGAGCACAAGCTGAACATGAACCAGCAGTGTGATACCTCAGTCAAGAAAGCCAACACAATTCTTGGTTTCAGCAATAGGAGTATGGTGTCTAGACTGAGGAAAGTAATAGTACTACTCTATTCTGCTTTGGTCAGACCTTATCTGGAACACTGTGTCTAGTTCTGGCCATCTCATTTCAAGAAGGATATTGATAAGCTGGAATGAGTCCAAAGGAGGGCAACCAAAATGGTGAAGGGTCTGGAAGCCATTCCCTAT
Organism: Ctenosaura bakeri; assembly: GCA_948474755.1. NCBI lineage: Eukaryota > Metazoa > Chordata > Lepidosauria > Squamata > Iguanidae > Ctenosaura > Ctenosaura bakeri. The sequence continues at coordinate 76,343 of CAOLHI010004671.1, read as the reverse complement.
GAGGAGCATCTTAGGGAGCTAAATATGTTTAGTCTGCAGAAGAGAAGGTTAAGAGGGGACATGGTACCCACATTTAAATATCTAAAAGGATGTCATATCAAAGAGGGAACGGGCCTGTTTTCCACTGCTCCAGAAACTAGGACAAGAAGCAATGGATTCAAACTACAGGAAAAGAGATTCTATCTGAACCTCAGGAAGAATTTCCTGATGGTCAGAGCTGTCTGGCAGTGGAATCTGCTGCCTTGGAGTGTGGTGGAGTCTCCTTCTGTGGAGGTTTTTAAGCAGAGGCTGGATGGTCATCAGTCAGGAGTGCTTTGATGTGGGTTCCTGCATGGCAGAAGAGGGTTGGACTGGCTGGCCCCTGTACTCTCTTCCAACTCTATGATTCCATGATAAGATTCTGTTAGGAATGTGGAATAAATTACTTTGGTTTGCATTTAATCTAGACTGACCTGAATTAGTATGCAAAACAATATGCAAGCGTCCTTTTGTTTTTGCATTTCTCCAGATTTTGCAGTGACATTCTCTGTCACACACACTAAATACATACATGAGGGAATTTTCAGTACAAACACATATGCTAGTGCATATAAAAAGCTTGTATTAAGGAAAAGCAAATGCGCAAAAGGAGAGTATTTGTGAAAATTGCATATAAAATAAGGACACATTTTCATGGAGGATAATAATATGCATTAAAAAATATATGAAATTCTGTCTGGAGTTATTAAAACACAGGGAGAAGCAGAACAGAATGAACTGATGCTTGATAAAAGCAAACGTTATAGAAAAGGAAAGAGACAGATGTTGTCTATCCCTAATTACTACCATACATGAGAATTACTGAATAGTGGAATGGAACGTTTTCTAATTTCCAAGTCTCACAGAGATGAGAAGAAGACCCTGATCAGGCCTCCAGGAAGAAAGATAAACTAAAACTTGCTAGTTCTCTTAAAGCTACAAAAACATACACAAGACATCACAATCCCCTGGTGGTGTGATTCCTCCACATTCCAACAAGAACAGTTTTTTTTTTTTCCAAAGAAGAAACAAAATTACATGCCAATACACGTGTAGAGCTTATTAGCAAGATATCGTCACACAAGTGCCAGAAATAAATAGATAAATAAGACATATATGATGAAAGTCAATGCTATTCCTATTTAGAGCAGATTAGTTGAAATCAAGGGGACTTGAGTTAGTAGTGCCTAACAAGTCCCATTCATTTGAACAGTTCTGCTTAAAGTAAAGACAATGTTGGATTGAGCCCAAAGGTTTCAGCTAAGGATGCAAATCCTAAATTGTTTTGTCCCCTCATGAGATAACTATGATAGTTTATGTGTGTGTGTATCTGTGTGTGTGTGTGTGTATCCTTAATGTGGGTCCCTGCAAGACAATAAGCTCCTCCTCATTATTTCTATTGATCTGAGATGAATATGCATATTTTGAGATTTTAGTTCATTTCAAATTTTTTTCAAATATGACAACTATTGCCTTCCAGTAAAAGGAGTAATACTGGATGGATTGCTTTTGTCTTTGTAGTCCATCATAATGCCCTGCTGCTCTTGCTGTTTGAGTCTGTTTAGTTTTATGAAGAACCAACTTGCATAGAGACACAAGTTTTATACTGAGAGTAAAATCCCACACCAGTTGTTGTCTAGGACCCCATGCACACTACAGAATTATAACAGTGATATTCCACTTTAAATGCCATGGTTCCATCCTATGGAATCCTGGGATTTGCAGTTTAGAGAGGACTACAGTCAGCCCTCCACATTGTAGGTTTGACTTTTGCAGATTTGATTATTCACAGATTTTTTTGCTGTCACCTCTGCTGCCTCCCTATGCCATTTTTAATAGCCTTGTGAGACTGAGAAACTGCCAATGAGGCTTGTAAGTCCCTATTAAAAATGGTGTGGGGCAACAGTGGAGATGGCAGTCAGCCCCACCAGCCACCCAGTTCTGCCTTGGTAAGGAACTCTGACGCCTCAAAGGAATCCACGGTGAGTTGAATATGGTGATCATACTCTTTTTATGTGTTTTTTAAATATGGTTTGGGAGGACCTAAAGCTACTCATGTTTCTTCCATTTTCATGGGGGTTCTGTGCCCCTAACCCTAGTGAATTTGGAGGGATGACTCTATTTAGAATTCTCAGCCAGAGTGTTCCAGTGCCTCACCATTCTACAAACCCCAGAGTTTCATAGGATGGAACCATAACAATTGAAGTGGAATGACAGCACTATAATTTTGGTGAGTGAATGAACCCCTGACTTTGTGACAAGAATGAGATCTTTCACAGGGGCTGGAGAATCCTCTCAGTCCAATCTCAATGCATTGAGACAATGAGTCTTGATGGAAGATATACAAACTACAAATGAGCTGCCTCCCACATGTCTAAGCAGGTCAGCTGCTCTCTATCACTCTGTCATCTGCAGGCTAGTATTTCTGCATTTTTTTCCCACTCTAACGGATTTTGGGTAGAAAATAATACACAAAATAATATGCATTTTTCTAAAAGGCACACTCATCTGAAGGCACATATAAACATCTCTATATGCAGGAATATTCCTTTCTCTTTTCTTTATTTGCATCTCTTTCATCCTCATCCATCTCATTCAAAAACAACACAATAGTCCAGATACTATAGCATGCTTGTGAAGAACAAGGTTACACAAAGGCAGTTTCACAGCAGCTGTGCTACACCATCCTTTCTTTGCATACCAACATGGTGCAATAGACTGGATATCTGCCAATGTATCTGCTGACTGTCCCATTGTGTAAAGGCGAAAGCACAGTGACTCTTCTTACAATCCCACTGAATAAAGAAGTATACCAAAGGCGCTGATATATACTAAAGCATCATTGAAAAATACACAGTTGGTTGGCTGTAATCCTTTTGGTTTCCAGAAAAAACAGGGTAATGCATGCACTTCAAAATGTGTATGGCCGAGCTACACATAACTAGGGGGAATATAAGCACACACAAACTTATTTAAGTTAATGTGGAAAAATTGCACAAATGAATTTAACTGTGCAAGAAAATTCCCACATTAGGGGAAGCAAAATACAAGTTAAAAGAGTCAAAATTGTACAAATGTCTCTGTGGGGAGAAAACCGAAAGGCCATAATCATGTTAGTCTCAGCCAAAGTTGATCCATTCAATCGATTCTTGACTGATGCGTCAACACATAGGTAAATCCAATGGATTAAGTGGCTTTATTCTAGTTGAACTTAACAGTAGGATCTGGGCTGATGTGAAAACATTTAAAAAGTGACATGATACTCATGTTGAAATATTTGAAAGGATGTCATCCTGGAAATGGAGCAAACTTGTTTTCTGCTGCTCTAGAGACTAGGACATGGAGCAATGGCTCCAAACTATGGGAAAGGAAATTCCCTGCAAGCATTTGGGAGAACTTCCTGACAGTAAGAGCAGTTCAAGAGTGGAATACACTGTCTTGGAGTGTGGTAGAGTCTCCTTCTTTGGAAGTTTATAAACAGAATCTGGGTGGCCATCTTTTGGAGTGTTTTGTGTATCCCTGCACGACAGGCGGTTGGACTGTTTGGCCCTTGTGGCCTCTTCCAACTCAATGATTCCATGATTCTATTTGTTGCTGTTGTTGTTGGGTTGTTGCTGCTGCTGCTGTTTGCCTTCATTTCTGATCTATGGCAACCTTAAAGCAAACCAGTCATGGAATGTTCTTGGCAAGATTTGTCCAGAGAAGTTTGCCTTTGCCTTCTGCTGAGGCTGAGAGAGTGCAATTTGTCCCAGGTCACCCGATGAGTTTCCATGATTAAGAGGGGATTTGAAGCCTGTTCTACAAAGTCATCAGCCAATGTTGAAGTTGTTGTAGCCCACTGACACTCTGTGAAATAATTAGACTTCTATGAACTTGATGTGCCTATTGAGCAATGGCCACAAAATACAGCCACATATATAAGGAGACTTACAACACTTGCATGACACCAACAAGATTCTGACCAATATCTATCCACAGGCATGTGTGTAAATTTCTCCATAAATTTCAATGGCAGCAGATTCATTTCTATCCACCACCTTTGCCATGTATTCTATTGGGACAAAGCAGTCTGACATTATAAGGAGACTACCCCCTTCAGAACAGAGAAAATCCCTTATCAGAAGATTCCATGGTTTATCACTCCCTCTGGAACAGAATCTGTGATCTGCAGATTCCCAAGAGGCTATGAAGGACCTTGTATCATGAGCTTTTACAATTAAAACAGGAAGAATGAAAGGAGGGAAGGAGGGAGGGAAGGAAGGAAGGAAGGAAGACAGATGGGGAGTCATACATTAGTCTCAAATTGCAGGAGTCTTTTGCCTAAGCAAGATATCATTTGTACAAAATTTCATCACAATATCTCAAACCATTTTTTAAAGAAAAATGGATGCACTTTAGGGTTTTAAATCATGAATTAATTTTTGTGGACTGTGGAAACAAAACATATTTAAAGGGTGTTCAAGGTAAATAAAAGGCTAAGAACCACTGCTCTAGACTAGAATCTTGGCAGTCAGAAGATGTCTTCGCAACCCAAGCTTCAATGAAATTTACACTTACTTGGGAGTTGATGCTATTAAAATTGGGAAAACTTTCATGCAAGCAGGTCTGGGATTTTATTTCTAGTGCCTTTTGTCAAAATAACAAAGGAAATACACCCTCTTCCAGATGTGACTTACAAGGACTGAGAAGAGAATTGTTTAACTACAAGAGTCAACCAATTACCTGTTTTATCTGTTCGCCAGGCCCTTGTAACATGCCGTATGCTCATCTTTGTGAGTGCCTATTTTATATCTGTCAGAGTACAGACTGTCTGCTTTGAAAGATTTCCAAAGAGTTTAAACTAAACACTCCATAAAAAAGGAAGAAGATTGTATAGCTAACCTGCTTACTGATGTTGCAGCCTTGCAAACAGAATAGAAAGGAGAAGGCATAGAATCAGCATTTCCCAGAGTGCCTTGCAAAGTCAATTTGTACTGACATGGACATAAGGGCTGAGGGTAACCCCTCCCCACAACTCTTTTAACAAGGGATTATAGCACACTTTGCATTTCACTACTGTAATTAAAGTAGCATGTCAGAATAATTGCCTCTTGCAGCTAGAATCTGGTAGTATCCCCCCCCCACCTTTCTATCCTTTCCCCCAGTTTAGTTTCACGGAGTGGAATTGCCTACAAACATTGTTTGTGAAGCGTTGCATTTCCATTAAGATTCTGACAGATTTATCCAATAATGGGCACACCTAGCGACTTAACAGAGGTTGGCATAAAGCCTGCAATTCTATCACACGGATATTGTAAGAGGTGAGGGCTAGTGTCACTGTATCTGATGATGCCAGATATGCGTGAGCGACATGATAACAGTTTGGTGAACAATCCAAGTCAGGATACAGAATAATCTGTTAACAAATGAGAACAGCTGTCAGTGGAGGACATCAAAACTGCCATCTCCTTGCGGATAAGAAAGGTAAGGAAAATACAGAGCTTGACTTGACTGTGACAGCTCCTATCTGGCAGTAACAATTTGTACATTTGGCATCCCATAATCGATTCACAACTTGTTGCCCATAATTAATTGCACTCTTTGGATAATGAGGGTATAAGAATGTTACATTGCAGAAGAGGCAGTTGGTGGCTCTGTTATTGTGGGGTGGAGAATCCACTCCTCTACTTTTACCGGAGCTGTCCAGGTGCTGAATCTGTGTTGGGAACGGGATTCAACACCTGGATAGTACTTGGAGCAGCTGTGGAGAAACTGCATTTACAATCAAGGACTGCTGTGAAAACTGAGGATGGATTACCTGTCCCACAGTAGTACCCACCAGCTGCCTCTCTACTTGGAAAGCAATGTACAAAGATTTTTTAAAAATATAATGGTGAGAATGAGGATTGTGATAACAACAGCAACGACTTGTGCAACATGCACTTTTAAAACCTTTTTGAAGTTCCACTTCTAGGCTTTTCAAGGCATTTTGACTGGAACATGTGTGAGTTTCATACCATGAACTTTTCAGTCCTCAAGTTTTTTCCTCTCTCAAAGTTTTGAACAGGAATGAGTACTGTGACAAATTACTTAAAAAATAATGTTGGCCATGTTAGTAGATGGTTCCTATGTAATTTTCCCTTCTCTTTTCACTGGACTTCAAAGGTCAGGGTTGTCTCTTCAGCATTTGTAAAGTCCTGCTGTAGAGGGAGTTCCTCTGCTACCTCAGCCCAGCTTCTCAAATTTAGGGAGTGGGTTCAAATGATCTCACAACCTTACAAGGCTAACTGAGGGAATGGAAAGAAAAATTAGACAGCAAGAATAGGGGAAAATGGATAATATTTATGTTTTATTGGGAAAAATCACAATCACACACAAGATGCAAGCAGTCTCACAACACAAGGCTAACCAAAGGAAAGGAATTAAAAAATGGATAGCAAGAAGTTAGGAAGAAGCATTTGATACATACTTATCCTACAGAGAAGAGATGAGGCAATGTTGCTCAGACAAAGGTTCCAAGGGTAGTACCAGAATAGGAATTGGAGCAGCAGAGTGACAGCCTATGTCCACTATACTACAAGTTGCCAAGCTCAGTGCTAGGTTTTAAATACCCTGCTTCTGCCCTGAGAAGGAAGGTATTAATAGCTTGCTGGCAGCGCAAACAAAGGGGTTTGGAACAGGCTAATGGCTTTAGCATTATGTGACAAAGCACTGATGGGTAAGTTCCCTAATGGCTGGACAGGATGGGTTGATGACAATAGGTTGGTTTGTTGAGGCAGTTTTGTGTGCCATTGCTTTTGAAGGTTGACACATTGAGGCAATTACCACAAGCTCATTAACACCAGAGCTTCCCAACTGATCCCTTGGCTATGACTTGGCCATGCATTCCCTGAGGTCCAACCTGGCCTGTTTCCGTACATGTTTAACCAGTCTCTTTGCTAGCATATCTTTTCAGATATAACAGTGCATAATTTATATTATGTGCAAATTAAATAATGCCCATTGCCAATCATATCTTGCAGTAGATTTGTACAGAATGGTAACAGCATCCTCAGCATCCTTTTCACCCTGTCCTCTGTTTAGCTGAAGATTTTCAGCAGCATCACCACTGAGAGGATGATGAAGAAGGGTGGAGAAACAAAGACTTTTGGTGTTGGGTTGCATCAATGTGCTTGCTGTAAACAATGCATTACACCATGAGCTGAGATTAAAAACAAGCTGACTCTGCTGTAGCCATTTGGGCCTACCTAGAACAGGAAGGTAAACGGTAGTGCCTCCAGAACCCACCTCACCAGCTACCTTCTAACATGTTAATGAAGCATAGATCCATAATTTTGTCGAGAAATATGTAAATTGTAAAAGAAAGAAAAAGAAATAATCTTCAAATGCATTTTTGAAGATGCTTTCAAATAGCCCCAAAAAGATTCAAAACATTTTCACTTACTTATGAAAGGTTCACATGCACTGGTTGTTTCATTTCACATGTGTGTACTGTTAGTTCCTAATAAAAAGGTTGTTGAAACACGTTGGGCAATTCTTCACTTTTCTGGTGTGAAAATATACCTTTATTCTTTCCATATTATTTCTGTCTCTGGGATCTAATTTTCCTCTAAAAAAAGTAAAGCCCAGGAACACATTCACTTCGTTAACCAAAGGTATACTTGTATTTCGAGAAACTGTGAATGTCACCTGAATGTTTGAGGGTCACTTTAGGAAATGCAGATTTGGAAATTTTGCATCAAGATGTGAACTGAAGGAATTTCCTCATTCATCACTGATCAAATTCAGGATTGTGGACCATGACTGGAAACAGGGTATCCACTTAGTAAGAGGTATGTGCCAAATGAAGATTAATTCAAGTATTTGCTTCTGAAGCAAGACTTTTCAGTGAACATCTTCCCAAAACTTGTCTCTGAATGTTACAAAACCTCTTGCCACAGTCAGCACTGCACACCCTCTCTTCCTCTTTCTTTTTAGGATCAACCTGCATCATCTCTGACCAGACTGAGATTACAACCACACAGAATAAAGCTGTCCCATCACCTTCTCACTGTAGCAGTTGCTTGAACACTGAGAGATCTCAGGCAAAAATCAGGGTATCTTCAGTAGCCTTCCTGTTAATAGAGATGCCACAGAAGGGTCCAGTGATGCTGCCCCTTATGGCCAGTGCTCCCTTTAAGTGGCTGACAGATTTGCCAATGGCAAGACTTCCATATGAACTGAATCAGCACCAAATAATTATTCACTAGGAATTTTGTAAGAATAATTGTTAGTCACCTTACCTGAAAGACCATCTCAAGATGATTGGATTTTTAAACTATTGGATATGATAGAGATGGACAAACTAACAACTTGAAGGAGAGAAGATGCTTTGAAAGAGTTTCAGAAACACTGGGAGAAGATGATAAGGTTTATAAATCAAGTAGGTGTGAAAATGGAACAAGAGGATTTGAATAATAAGGCCAGAACTGTTATTGCAGAAATATGCTGCAGAAGAAGCGTATTGTAGAAACTTCAAGGATACTTAGGAATGGACCAGGAAGGAGTGTAAACAAGTTACTATAGATAACTGTTTTCTAAGTCGTGAAAAGCTGAAGATCTATTTTTCTTTTTTCCTTTGTGTTTTTCTTGACATTTGTAGTACTACTAATTTTGTTAGCAGTTCAGTTTAGTCAGTAGTTAGTAATTTGTTTAGATAATTAAGGCAGTTATGCTTGTTATTTTTCCTTTTGTAATGTGTATGTGCTTTATTAGATTTTTTTTTATAATAGTTAGAAAAGCTGTAATAAAAGTACCATAAAAATAAAATCAAGAAGAAGGGTTCTCTTGGGTCCTGCTAACTCTTGACTTAAAGCTGAGATGGGAAACAGCGGTGTCTCTGTGAGAAGGGGAGCAGACAAAAATAAGAATTCTGTCCATTGTGCGGGGGTTATCCAGGCATGCCCACTCCTGAGTATGTATGCTGCCGCTCTCTACAGGAAGCTGCATAATCCTAGCATGGTAGAACTCTGCCGGTGGATATTTACACTATGCTGAGACAACATAGGACTGGATCCATTAAGTGAAACTGTAATTGATAGATTTGTCCATTCCTAGACGGAAGAAAGCTAATACACGCATCATTCTATCACAGCAAAGAGCTGGAAAGGAAGAACTTCAGATTTCTTCAAGCCTTTGCATTTTAAATTTGTACAATGAACTCATTTCACGCTGGCTGCAAAACAACAATCAAATCTTCCTCTCTTTGGAAGGTAGAACTGATGAGCAGATTCTACTCCAATCTGAAGTATTCTTGAGTTCTCCCCCATCTGCTTTTCCCTTGCCTAAATAGTTTGATGATGGCTTTGTATGTTATTTTTTTTTTTAAAAAAACAATTCCCTCACTGTAATACTCCCCGTGTGATACCAATGGGAGCTATAATCAATGGTTTTAAATACAGGTGGAACAATTAGACAGAAATGACAATTGCATCCGCTGCATACAATGGTCTATTTAAACATCCTTTGTTCATGTAATGATCACTATTCAGCAGGGCACAAAAGATAACAAATGCACTTTTTTCCCCCAACTGCTTCTCACACTTTTGCTTTCATACCATCAGCCTGAATAGAAAATTAACCACACCAAGAGGGGATGGATAGATGGACTACAAAGGACTGAAGAGGTGTGGGTGAAGTGGTTGTCAGGACAAGGCATGGGCGCCAATTAGAGATGAACTGGCACTCCGGTAGAGATGATTCTACTGCTCTCCTCTACTCCTGTATTGTTCACACAAGCACACACACATACATACATACTTACTTTGAGAATACAGAATCATATAATTTCAGGAATTTTAAGGATTATCTAGCTCAACCTCTTGCTGAATGTGGGCTGACAGTAAGAGCCGTGTGATTGTAGAATAAATTCACTCAGAAGATGGAGGATTCCTCTTCCCTGGGAGATTTTAAAAATATAGTTAAATATGCACCTCTTAAGAGTACTTTAATGGTAGATTCCTGTAGTGATGGCCCTTGGGGTCTCTTCTAGCTTTCTGATTTAGTGATGAGGGTAGACAACTGTCAGATATTTAAAGAGGTGCATTAGCTTCCTAGGAGACCAGGGAGGGTCACATCCCTCAAGTCCCCACAAAAAAAAAAAAAAAATGCCTCCAAATGCCCTGTAGGGAATGGTTTTGCCACCCAGGCCGTTTTACAACTGGGAAAGGCCTTCTTTTAAACTACAAGAAGTGACTGGGAACTCATTCCTGTTTACTTCCTGTTTTTTAAAAAGCTTCTTTTGGCCTCAAATAACATGGGGTGCAAAAACATGCAAGCTGCCCCCACAAACCCTAGAGGGCTTTGGGGGGGGTATTAGAGAGCAAAAAGAAATGTAGTTTTTCTTTTAATTATTATTTTTTTAAATCCTTGGAGCCATATAAAGAGCTCTGATGAACCAGACTTCACATGATCAACTCTGATAATATGAATGTGCAACAGATTCTATGATTTTACAATACAGAACAGAAAGTACAGGATCCCAAACAGATGACTGTTTAGCCTGCTCCTTAAATAGCACCAGTGGAAAAGAACTGATTTCACTTTGCCATCAAAAGAGTCCCTTCCATTAAGCCAAGAGTCTAAGATTACATAGTAGAATCACTGCCCTTTGGAAAATAAGGGAATACAGATAGTTTGAACCATTACAGACCAGACATTTAAGTGATCTTTAAGTGGCAATTTACCCATGTGTGGGTGTGGGCGGGAGCTAGTTCTAAGAAGATCCAGGTTCTAAGGCTCACTCGGGCATGAAAATTTCCTGGGTGACTTTGGACCACTCACTCACTCTGTCTCTGTCTAGCCTAACTTTTAGTAATACTGTGGAATAAAAAAAAAAATGGAAGGGATGTTGAAGTCCATGGAGAATGCATGAGATAAACCGTAGGATGAGAAAAGGTAACAGACAAAGTAGTATTTATAAGTTTGTTGTTGTTTTTTGCTGTCAACTTCAACTTATTCAAACCCTATCAATGAGAGATCTCCAAGAGCCCCGGTCATCAGTTGCCCTGCTCAGTCCCTGCCAGCTCAGGGCTGTGGCTCTTTTGATTGAGTCAGTCCACTGGTAGTCTGGTCTCCTTCTATTCCTAGTGCTTTCTACTTCTACAGGCAGCATCCTTTTTTCTACTGAGCCACATAATTTCATTATGAATCCAAAGAATGACAGGTTCAGTTTAGTCACATTCGCTTCTCATGAGAGTTCTGGATTGGTTAGCTCTAAGACCCATTCATTTGGCTTTTTACTAGTCCACAGCATCCATAACACTCTTGTCCAAATGAATTGATTTTCTCCTGCTAACTTTGTTCTCCATCTGTTTTTACCACAAGACATTGGCCATTTCCACAGGGCATCGTCTCCCTATGGCAAAGGGATTGTGGGATATTTGCTTAACAGAATAAATCTGTTAAGCTCTCATGATCAAGTGATGCTCCCATCCTTCGTGGCCATGTGGAAAGGCAGGAAGTATGATGGAGATGCTTCCTTCCACAGCACAGCATGAGAAAGAGCCCAGCTGCATTGCAGAAGGCAGACACATATCACTCATGCTCCCTTCCACAGGAAGCCAATCAGATGTGGAGGGGAGTGTTCCTCTCACACTCTCTTCCCAGCAAAGGCGCTGCTGGAATTGCAACAGGAGGACAATGGAATCAAGTAACATGCAGAAATGGCCGTAGAAATGAGAAACACAGTCAGCCCTCCACCTTTGGAGGTTAGGAGTGCAGGGCCCCCTCAAAAGAGGAAAAGCTGCAAATATCAAAATGTGTTCATATGACTGTGAGATGGGGACCAAGGCATAACGGGCAGAGCGGGCACCCTGAATCCAAACCGTGTCAGGGGAAGTAGAGGGAAAAGGGGTAAGTCATCATGGTGGCCCTATACTTCCTTTCTTGTACCTATATTCTCCTTTGGGTATGAGAGTGCATTGGGGAGGGCGTTTGGTGCTGAGAAATCAGGGTGCTAGCCATCTTTAGCAGGCCAGGCAGTAGCTGGTGGAGAAGTAGGATCAGAGGTAGATTTTAAAGGGATGTACAGCCTGATTGGAGTGGCTGAGAAGGAAGGTTCCCCCAGAAATGAATTGCGGGGGGGGGGCAGGGAACCAGAGAAAGTTGCAAATAATTAAATCTGCAAAAGTTAAATCCACTAATGTAAAAGGTCAACTGTACTATGGCCTCAGTGATTCCAACTTTTCATATTTGATTATATGACTTTACATTTGATGATCCTATCCAATTCCTTCTCTTAGTTATGACTTTACTGTAGTAGAATTATGAGGTCTACCTCAGACCAAGGACTAATAACATTAAATGTCACTCTTAAATTTGTTGTTTATGTTGATTTGGGACTTTGACTTTTACATGGTCTGAATCCTGTTGGTTGGGCCCTACTAGACTAGACCCAATCAATTGTTGAATACTGAGTCAACATATAGATAAATCCCATTGATTCAGTGAGTTTACTCTAGTTGAGACCAGCAGTAGGATCTGGGCCGGTTATTTTATTTCATCTTTGACAAGCAACAGGCAAATAATGTTCAAAGCTGCTGTTGACAGACAGCAAGCAAAATGGATCAGTAGGCCTCAGCAAGGGCCCTCATTATGGAAGGCTAATTATTACAAAAGACTTTAATGCCCCAGGTATGAAAGACCTGTTTTCTGATATGAAACCTTTTGTCAGCAGCCTAAAGCCCTGATCCTTCTCACTGCTGAACCGAGCTGGATTATCATGATCTCAGTAGGTCGTTGGAAGATGAACTTCAGGTCAAAAGCAAAAATAGCTTAGTAATATGCTACTTCATTATTGTCTATTTTATTTTAAAATATTATTGCAAAGTATTTTTTCAACAAAACATAACCAAATTAAAAAAAAATCTATAGATTGATGACTTTAGATTGGTTGATCTAGGAAATATCTTGATGAAACCATGATACATGATTAATTTTGAAGTGAATGATATTCTTCTTCACTACTTGCAAAAGAGTCCCAGTGTTATAACACTTCAGAATCACAACTTTATCTTAAAAGATTTGAAACCATGAATGGTCTATCCATGTAGGTACCACATCTGGATGAAGGAAATATAGGGTTTTGCTCACTTGTCCTCCTCCCAAATATTTATACTTTGGTTAGGTCAGTGTTTCTCAGGTCCTTTTTGCAGGACAAGGACAGGACTGCAACTACAGCTATTCATGATGTCATGTGGTCCTGTGCTTCTCCCACCCCCAGGCAGCATGATCACAGATTAAATCATTGATGGGTTTTCCCCATCAATGACCCTTGATCACACCACCATCTCTCACTTACATGGTGTGTGAAGGGCCCAGAAGCACAGTGGCTGCACATCTTGCCTCAGTGCAGCCTGGGACAGTACCCAGCTACACGGTGGCAGGAAGAGGCAGGACCATCATGCTTCCTGGATCATCAAGGTAGCCACTGCAGAGGGGAGCACTCCCATCATGCTCCCCTCCCAACATAACTGCTGCCAGGATCCCCACAGTATGCTGCCAGGAACAGGTAAGGCCTCAGTCTTTGGACCTCCAGAGGTTTTGGACTTCTTCTCCCAGAATGACTATTAGCTAGGACTACTGTGAGCTGAAGTCCAGAACACCCTGTAGTCTAAAGGCTGAGAACTACTGGATTGCATCATGCAGAAGTGTTATTTGCATACAAGTTCTACAGTTATGGATTCTGTCTGAGTGTGTATATTTCTGCAAAGACTATATTTAAAATTGTAGTTTCCTGGGCTCTGGTATATGACTTGATTAATGAGCAGACCTTGGAGGTTAAGAATACTTGTTAAATTTCTTTTGCTCATAAAATTCAGCTGTCTCTATCCAACAAGACACCTTGATGAGACATCCACAAGTCCTCTCTCCCAGTTTCTTATCTCCAGACAAGATAGAGGTAAGAAGCAGGGTTCCCCACCCCTGTATAAGATCTCCATAAATTTTGCAAACTAACTCTGCAAAAAATAGTGTTCTAGTTGCAAAGTACAGGTGTACAGCAAACACAAAATAGTTGCCCACTTGTTTAAAAAGAGGCAAACCTTGGTCAAGATCATATATTATAGATGTAGATATGTGTAACTAGGACCCTTTTCACACCTTGCCTTTTCACAGTGCTGGGGTGCGGGGCTCACACAAGCAGCCTCCAGAGAGAGGTTCTTGCTTCCTTGCTCCTTTGGCTCTGCACGAGCTTCCTGCTCATGTGAGAGCCCTGCCTCTTCCTTTCACAGTGTAACCTGGGACCTTCTCAGGCTGCACTGAGACAGGAAGCATGACTGGCCCAGCTTCCAAGGCTCCGCACGCCAGGTAAGTGCATGCGGGGCCGCGGAGCGATGCAGAACAGTATAGCATTTTTAGCTTCAAGCCGAAAATGAAAAAATGCTTGTGCTGTCCGCATCAGGTCCTTGAGCGTCACGCAAATGTGAGTGCGTCGTGTGGACCACTCCTCACATGTACGGAATGCTCAGGGGGCCCTTTCGCATCAGAAATGCCGTGCAAAAAGGACCTGTGTATTGTCTCCTGACCGGACTCCTCAAACCTACCTTAACAACCAGCAGCTGCACCAAGCAACGGAGATCTGTTCTGCTGGTCACTGGGGGACTGCAGGATGATGGAGTGTGCAACAATGCAATGCATATGGAGATGCAGTAGGGCTGCACCACCAATCACTGTCAAGGGGAGGCTGAAAACACTATCCTGAAGTACTCTGATTGCTAGCAGAACAGATCACCATTGTTCAGTGTGGTGGCTGCTGGTGTTACAATGAATTCAGAGGGACCACTGATCATTGCAATATTGCCACAATCTTAACATAGACACCAAACAGTTACAACAATGTAGGTCTAGTTTACACATTTGTAACTGCTAAACAGAATGGCAGCCTACCTATCCACATATTCCAATCACATTCTATATATTCTAATCCTTTAGTGCCAATGGATTGGCCATTGTCACTTTTTGCAACTGACAATTTGCTGAAAATACTGTGCGGTTGCGCAATGTTCCCGGGGCCCTCGCACACTTACCTGCCCTGCAGTGCGTTGGGTGAGCCGGGCTGGTTACGCTTCCTCTCCCAGTGTAGCCTACAGCTCCCAGGCCGCACTGCGAAAGGAAGGGGTGGGGCGTTCGGGCAACAGCTGCGTGACCAGCAACCCAGCTGCGGGAGAACGGAGGAGAGATGCGAGTGCCTTGTGCAAGAGGCTGCTTGCAGGAACAACACCTCCCACCTCCGCGAACAGGTAGCATGCGGAAAGGGCCTATGTTTTGCATCAACACAGATATGCTCTCAACTCAGGGTTCATTCATAATTTACATATGGTAGATACTTGTACAAGATGCACTTTACTGCAAGAATACACTCAGAAGAAGTGCTGACAAAATGTTCAAGAGTTGAGAGCAGCTTCCTTAGAAAAATTATATATATATTACCACAAGAAGGGGTAGCTTGGTGTCCTCAACATGCTATTGGACAGCAAATCCTGTCATCCTTCACCATTAACTACATTTTTAACTAGTCTGAATATTAAACTCCAAGGACATTAGATCTGAATACTGCTGATCCTGGAACCTCTCACCATTTTGGTAAATGGGGAGTGCATAATGAAGCAGCACCACAAATAGTGAAGTACTCCCTCATTAATTTTCTTCTCAAATGAAAGAATGAATTATTTAAAAAAAACCTGCTACAGCAAAGTATTCAAAAACCACCCAGTTTTTCAAGCACATTCACAATTCAGGACATATTCTGCCTAAAATTTAC
Source organism: Ctenosaura bakeri (assembly GCA_948474755.1). NCBI lineage: Eukaryota > Metazoa > Chordata > Lepidosauria > Squamata > Iguanidae > Ctenosaura > Ctenosaura bakeri. The sequence goes on along the minus strand of CAOLHI010004671.1, from coordinate 60,547 downwards.
ACACAATTTTTGTTTTGTTTTGTTTTTGCACAGGGAATAGCTTTTTCTGTACAGAAAATATTTCTGTGTAGAAAGTTTTTCTTTGCAGAAAATACTGTTTTTATGAGCTAAACAACCACGTGTGAATTAGTGCAGAATATATCCTGAACTATGAAAAATCTGAGCAGTTTAGGATGCTTCTCATCAGGGTTTCTCAACACATGAAATACATTTCTTATCATTTTTTTCCCAAACAAAATATTTTCTTTTCTTTCCATCTCTAATTACAAATGCTGGAATGGAAAAATATGAACAGTTAGTTAAACAGAGCTTAGAAGTGGACCTTTTTGGACTGCAACTCAGGAATCCTCCAACCAGCCAGCACAATTTGAAATTTGAAATGATTGAAATGATTGAAATAATAATGTTTCCAAATTCTGCCATTATTCCAAATTCTGCCATTAAAGAAGGAGCATAGTGGCAGAACACACACTTTGCATGTAGAAGAACCCAAGATCTATCCCTGATGTCTGCAGGTATCAATGGGAAATCCTCTTGTCTAGGATGGTTTGTTAATTTCACTCATAGGCCAGATGGAATACTTGCACCATATTTCTCTCATTCTGTGAGAAAGTCCTCAAAAACTGTACAGTTTTCATGAAGTATTCGCAGACTGGGATTTCATCGGGGGGGGGAGAGGTGGGTATGGGTGTGTGTGTGTGTGTAGAAAATAGCATTTCCTATGAAGCACAGAAATGCAGTTCTTAGTGTAGAAAAAAATCATGTTTTCTGGGCAAAAACATGTTTTCTGGGCGAAAACATGTTTTCAGCACAAAAGGTCACTTTTCTGCACACACACAAAAAACCCTTCACATGCATTTTCCATGTTTTCCTCATCATGGTTTTCCAATAGAAAAACCATTTTTGTTTAAATATTTTCCAGTTCTCTCTCTCTATCCCTATCATTTAATGCAGATAATAATGAGTTAATGGTCTGATTGATATACAACAGTTTCCTAGGTTCTCGTAAGAGGTGGTGAGATTACACCTGACAAAATGAGGGGATGGAAGTTTCTAAAATGGATGTTCTGCATTGCATTGCCCTTTATCAGTGTTGACAGCATCAGCATCTTAGACCTTTATATGCTAGTATTTACATGAAGCCTTGTTTTTATTGATTTCAGGATTAAAGTGTTTGTCTCTCCCTTCATGTGCCTCGGCATCCCAAACATGCCCAGAAATACCCATGTGCACACAATTGCACCCTGTGTATACTTTTGAGCATTTGTATACATTACTCCATCTCTCTCAGGCACAAACATATATATATGAGTTTAATAATAGCAATAAGATGCCACAGGCGAATTATCTCTGTGAAATTTCCTTTCCCACTCAGTCAGTAGAAGTCACTCAGCTGTCAGAATAATTCACTTAATATTGTCAGATATGTGTTTAAGAAACCCTCTCAGTGAGCTTTAAATCCTGAACACAGGGGAAAAAGAGGCAGGGGGTAAGGCAAATGGGATGCCAGGAGAAGCAAGAATTCTGGACAGAAATCTTGGTGGTTTGCGAAAATGACAAGATCAGAGCAGTGCTGTTGTATGGTTTTTGCCTGACTAATTGGGATGAAGGCCACATTGTGAGGTCAGGTGTGGACCTCAAACATTTGTTGGGTGTGTAGGAAATGTGCTATACAGTGTTGTGTGAGGTGTTAGGCTTATAGCTCTGAGTTCTCTAGAGAAGAAGCGCTATTTGCTGTTGCTATTACTAGACGTGGTCAAGCTATTTGTTTGCTAACAATGACTACAGTGGCTTTTTTTTTTTTTTTTACCTGATTTCGCTTTACAAATGAGGTAAAAGTCAGCTGAGGTTCCTTCCTTCACCAGCCTGTTGGGTGGTTATAATTAACAGTTCCTCGGGTGGCTCAGGAAAAAGTTTCTCTAGACTACAGTCCAACAGCATTCTTGTGCATATGCCTCAAATTAACAAATTCTCACTCATTTCAACAGGCTGAACACTTGCTCATTAGCAGGGACATAGGCTGATCTATTGCCAAATGAAAATATTCTGCAAGTAAGACAGCCAGTCTCTGAAAACGTATAGCAAATAGAATAACTTAGGCAAATGGTGTATTGTTATACTGTGGCTCATCAAATATTTGCTCCCACAAAGTGATCAGAGCTATTTCAGCAAGAGCAGCTTGCAGGGAACGGTGACATATCAAATCAGTATTCCTGATGCTCAGAATAAAACTGAATCTACAGCAGCTGCAAGAAGTGCACTGCTTCTTGAAAACCATTCTTGCAGAAGTTGTGACAGTTATACAGTAAAAAAAAAAAAAACTTTCTCACTGTATGGGAGATAACAGGCATGCAAAAGATCCTAGCTTCTATTGTTAATATCTTCTATCAACAGAAATTGTTGGAAGAAGGTGTCTAAGCTTCCAGGGTTAGAAAAGACTGTTTCTTTAAGACCTTTGACAGAATCAAGTCAAAGGTCCAGCTAGTTCAGTGTTTTGTTTCCAGAAATAACTATGTAGATGCTTCTGGGAAGTTCATGAGAAAGTCCCTGAGTCATTTAGTGACATTTACAGTCTAACTTTTCTTCAAAGAGCTCCAAGCATGGCTTCTCCCACAGTATATTTATCCTCACAACAACCCTATGAGGTGGGTTTGGAAACAGGTCTCTCCTAGTCCTGAAACAGCTAAAAGAAGTTCAAATGGCAAAACAGGAAAATTGTGCTTTAGGATATATGTGGGGCTTTTTAGTAATTTTAGGAAAATAAAAATCAATAGAAAGTAAAAGAAAATCAGAGAGGGCATGGCAGGAAATACAACCCTTTGATAAGAAGCCAATGCAGTCCCTAAATGCCTGCCAGTTGCTCACTGTTGTCTTTCTTCAAAATGTCATACAATCAATATATAAACCAACCACATCCCTTTTAGGCTGCAGGGAATCAAACATAGACTTTGAAGAGGAGCTGTAAATGCAGTGTGGCCAAATCCCAGATACTGGGCTAATTTAATTTATCTGGACTGGACCCAAAATGGATTGGACCCTGTCTTCCAGAGTAGATCCAGATCACATCTAATTAATCCAAAACAATTCAGATCAATTTGTCAAACCAGGGAATAACATAAAGATAGTGACTCACCAAAACCAATGCAAAATGGGAGGACGGAAGGAAAATGCCAGTGTGGGGAGATGGAGGAAAGGAGCTGCATATGGTGAATTGAGAGTCCTTGCTTTCTGTGTGAGGGAAAAATATTATCAGAATTCTGTAGTTGCAGTTCTGGAGGACAGCAGGGTGGAGTTACACATCTGCAACTGATTTGTATTCATGGTCCCTAAATTTTCATGACTCTGATGGTAACAGTCTCCCAGTTCTGCTTTACCAGGCAGCAGCTGCTGTGAGCAACAGAGATCTGCTCTCTTATCAATTGAGGTGAAACATATTGACATTTCCACCCCTTCCTCCTAGTGATCTCCAGTACGACAATCAGAAGCAGGATCCCTTTTGTAATTCTGCCTTACACTGGAGATTGCTGGCAGGAGGGGTAAGGAAACATCAGTATGCCATGCCTTGATTAAAAGGGGAACAAATGTTGCCTCAGAGTGTAGTGGAGTCTCCTTCCTTGGAGGTTTTTAAGCAGAGGCTGGATGGCCATCTGTCAGGAGTGCTTTGAGGGTGTTCCTGCATGGCAGGGGGTTGGACTGGATGGCCCGTATGGTCTCTTCCAACTCTACATTTCTATGATTCTATGAGATCTCCATCACTTGCAGTGGTTTTTTCCCAGTAAAGCAAGATAAGGGCCAGGAAGTTACTTAACTAAGTGGCTGGTTTAGGATCTTGCTCCCCCTCTTTTTTATGACATGAAAAGATGCATAATTCATGGATGAGGAACACATCCCTATGGTTCCAAGCCAATCTGGAATATCATCAGTGAATATATATATATATAATGGCACATCTGGGAAAGACTTTTGCCCAAGGCTGTAGAGGGTCCTTGCAAGTCAGAATAGATAGCATTGAGCTTGATGAATGCTGCATAATGCATCTCTTAACACCCTCCCTAATCTTCTTTTCCTGAAAGGCAAATTCCCATCACTTTTTCCCCTTAAATTCAATCACGCCAACAGTGGGCCCTAGGACTTAGGAAAACACAAAATGCTGTAACTAAAATAGCCAATCAGTGCATCATCACTCTGCTTGCTTCTGACATCCCTGCTCCTGTCACTCCGCTGTGACAGGGCAATGGGACAAGACATATTTGCTGATTCATTTCCTCTACCAGCAGCATAATGGAACCCTCTGAGGTGCTTCTCTTTGCACTTAATCAGAGAAAAGAAGCTCGCATGTGGCATCTTAAGGAGCCCACAGGTAAGAAACATCTTCTCCCAAGGGATGCAGCTAACAAGAGGGTTGGATGGTGAACAGGTGGATGCAAAGATTCCCTTTCATTAAGAAATATTTCCCCTAGCATTCAGACACCACAGTTCAAACTCAAGATGTCTTTTTGCTATGTTTCCTTCGTTATACCAAATTGCCAGGAAAAAATAAGTTTTTTTTGTTTTTAATTACCTCAAGGAAGTGAGTATGTCTCCTCTGTCTTTTCAAAACAGAAACGTCCTGGGGTGTTTCTTGCTTGACTCAAGGGATTGTAACATAGTCTGGCATCTTCAGGTGCCTACTGAAGCACATTCCCCATCAGAGGGGCACTTCCAATTCCTGGACCCTTGCCGTTGCTGCATGTTTATTTGATCAAGAAAATTTCTGTGCGCAGCTGAAAAGGAATAATATAAGGCAGAGGTGTTGACCTCTTCAAATCTGAGGGCCAAATTCAATTTCAGGGCATCTGTTCCAATGGTGGACAGGACCGAAGGGAAAAGGGCAATCCCAAACATGCCATGATATTTTAACTTAACTTTCTTGCAGCTATTAAGCCTTAGGAGCTTAAGATAGGGAGAAATAAAGGCATTGTCTCCTCCAAATAAGAATTCTGTCTCCTGTGATGTTTTCTGTAAGTCCTTAAACTGTTAGCATTGTAGAAAGTGTGCCAGTGAAAATAATTTATGCCTCATATTTCAAGTTACTGTAACGCTAGAAATTGGGGACTGAAAAAAATCATTGTTGGGACAGAATATTTCTTTGGAGGTAATGCTCTCATTCTCCTGTATAGCTATGCCCTTCTATATAGCAACCTTTTAGAATGAGAGGAGTATGCCAATCCTGTAATGCTGGGAAACCACAAAAAATGGTGTCAGAGAATAAGGAGAATGGTCATCTTGGAATCTCCAGGTGGGTCAGATTCAGCCCCAGTTTCTTCGCTCTGGCTACAAAATACTTATCTAACACTTGGCCCACCCTGTCTGGGAGCTGATGCTGATTGTTCCCGAAGAGTCTGATGCATGAATGCTCCCTAGCAAATATGGAGAGGGAGCTTTGTCACACTCAATTCTGTAACATTTTTGGGACAACTCCTTTTGCATTAATTCTTCAGGTTTGTGTAACTACCCCTAGGAATTACCTAGGGGTGTGGAGAAGCATGGTTGTATGAGTGTAACAGATGCCCCACTTCTTTCTAAGCATAATATCTCATATTCTATATTTCCTACTTACTTTCATATGTATAACACCTCCTGGTCAAACCCCGACAAACTCACTTTACCATATAGCAGCTGCATCAAGATGTAGAGGTCTGTTCAGCTGGCCCTTTGGTCACTGGAGGATGACAAAGATCTTGCTTCTGATCATCACAGTCTTGCTTACCAGTGGGAGGGATGGACATACCATCCTTCTACACTCCAGTCACCAGAAGAACAGACCTCCATCACTTGGTTCTGCTGCTGCTTGGTAAAGTAGGTTTGGGAGGACATTTATAAATGTGACAATAGCGCTACCATTATGGCTAGACCATGTTAGTGGAATAGTTACAGATGTGTAACTCTAGGTTATGAATCTGTTACTGCAAATACAGAATGTCAGCTATTGTTGTTGTGTTCATTTATATGCTGCTTTTTTCCCAGTAGTGAGCTCAAAGTGGTTTACAAATTATTACAGCAAATTATTACAACCAATACAAATTTTTAAAAACTTATGAAAACATTGATAGATACATTATTTGACAGAACAATTGTGACAGAACAGGAAAGTTTCTACAGGCCAGCAGAAGGAAAGCAAAGGGGAACACATCCTAATCTCCCTAGGGAGGGAGTTCTGAAAGGCCTCTCCCTTGTCCGTACTAAACCAGCCTGGGAAGGCAGTGAGTCAAACAGAGGGGTCTCTTTGGAAGGTCTTAGAGGAATGTGCTTCCTTGCCAGGTTAAACAGTCCAATACACATCTGTGAAAAAAAAGTTTAAGATGTTGAAGGTCCAAGATCAGCCCCTTCTTTTTTCTTTACCTTGCTGCTTGAAAAGGAAAACAAAAGCTAGTTTCTTAAAAATTTCTCCAAATGACTGAAAATTGTGGAGAAGTCTGTGCCTAGCCCTGTAGGGACAACTGAGAAAGTGAGAAAGTGATCAGCCTTCATTTTAACACTACAGGGCCACCAAGTCAATGCCATCAAATTCAGTGAAACTCAAGAGCCTTATTTACGGTAATTTCTCTGTAACTGAATGGAATACCCATTCTATTCAGGGGGAGCAAACTTGCTTTGCCCTTCTGTCATTTCTTTTGTCTACTCTCCTGACATGGACAGCAACTTTTTTTTTTTTGGAGAGTTTTTTTTCTATGCATGCGTAAAGCTTCTGTGGATGAAGAAGTCTTTCCTTTCCAAAAACAAAACAAGCAAACAAGAAAGAAAGAAAGAAGACAAAAGAAAAGAAAATCCATATGAGAATATTGATAAAAACATATAATAGAGGTGAAGTCAAAGGTAGCATACTCTTTCTTCATGCATGTTTAATTATGGCTATACAGCCCAAAAATGCATTTAGAATTGCATTCTCAATGTATGTCATTGTCATCATCATCATTCTGATAATGTCAGTGAAACATTTGAAAAGTATGAAGACCAGTGAACAACTAAATTCTGATCCACATGTTAGACTGAGGGATGTGGATCTAGCTAATTCATAACAAAAATGCACCAAAAAATTGAACTCCCAAAGCTTTCCTAGATTCAGGATGGATGCATATTTAATTGCACAACTATAACACATCAACTAATGGGAAATCTCTGCTGCCTATATTTTGCTGAGATGCTAAATTTTCATAAATTTCAAGGCATAATCATACATGTCATAGTAGTCTGGCTGTTGGTACAGGCACATTTAAATTCTCTCTCCCTAAAATAAATACGTATGTACATTCTTACCTAATCATGAGCCTGTTTTAGTCAACTCTGTGTTATCCGAAGAAACAAACGCTACCTACAAAAGGACATCTAGAACAGTGTTTCCCAAACTCTGGTCTTCCAGATGTTTTAGACTTCAACTTGCAGAATCACTGATCACTGGCCAAGGCAGCTGGGAATTCTGGGAGTTGAAGTCCAAATCACAAGGAGGACTAGAGTTCAGGAATCACTGATGTAGAAGATTCAGCTGTGGAGAGGCAATGGCCCTCTTTTCCATTAAATCCTAAGTTGAAACATACTTGTTTTGGACTGTAACTTTCAGAAGTCTCCAAACTGACCTGGGGATTCTGGGAATTGTATTTTTCTTTTTTTAAAAAAATACTTTCCTGGGATATTGCAATGGACACAGATACCTTTTGTAAGTAGGGGTTTCCAGTGGGGGAATTACATCCATGTTCCATGTTCAGGTTATCCCTCTGTTTCTGTGAATTGTTGCTCTTATCACATGTAATAGTACACGTTTTAGCTTTCTGTTTTATCCAAGTGCAAGTACATAAAGCATAAGCCCTCACTACTAATTCCTGGAGCGTGCCTCCTTTTTGCCTTCTTGTGATGCTGCAGATTTTAAGGAGAGAAAGGTAAACTGGAGATTTTTTTTTTATGGGTGACTGAGGAAAATGGTACAGCTATCTTCCATACAAAGGCAACAAGTTCAACGTATCTCTCTGTGTGATTCAACTTCAGTTTCTTTATGTGCCTGACCTATAGTGAGGAGTGAGGGAGAGGAAGAAAAGGACAACAAAAGCTTTCCAAACACAATGAGGGAAAATGAGGTCACACAAAGGTGACGGTGAGAGATCAAGTAGCCAGTTCCTTTTATTTAGAGTAATGTTAGCTTTCCCCCTCCTTTTAAAAAATCTCAGCTAAGGCTGAATGCTTTCTATCTTCAGGGACCTCTTGCCATAAGGACTTTCTTTCCAATGACTGCCTTTCCTCAGACTCAAGCACCTCCTGGAGGATTGTGTTTAAGATACAAGGTGTCTTTCTGCAGATAGGAACTTGACCCTTCCCCATCTTTATCACTGACTCAAGGCTTATTCTTACACTTGATCCTCTAAGTAAACCCTCCTTCTTCCTCTAAATACAATCTGTCCTTGCTTGTGTCCACCTTAGGTACCGTAAGGAACAAAAGAACAGATCAACACAGAATCTAGACTGCAACATGGCTACTGAGAAATAAATGGACTGAAACAAATCATGAAACACTGACACTTTGCAAGCATTTGATACTAGACATGCACTTCTCAGCTCACAGCCAGAGGCTGTTTCTGCACTACACTCTTACAGTGCTATTATTCCACTTTCAACAACATCCTGTGGAATTCTGGGGTTTATATTACTGAGGCCAAAGAGGTCTCTGGCTGAGAATTCTAAATCTCCCTCCCTAACCTGCAAATCCCAGGATTCCATAGGATGTTGAAACTAGAATAGGAGCACTATAAAAGTGTTGCCAGGAAATGGCCAGAGTGTTCTTTATGGGAACAAGTCATTCAAATAGCCTCACCTCTACTGGATAGGCAATTAAATCTGTCTTCAGTGTTAACAAGGAGACAGTATCCTCACCACTACAACTGAAGGCAGTAGGTTACATAAAGCAGTACACAGATCTTTTCCCCTACTGACACCCCCCAACATCTGCTGCCAGAGGTGATTGCCTCACTCAGACCAATGGTGGGATTGGCCCTGCATATATTTCCTGATCAGTCTTATCATACAGTATGATGGATGGATGGATGGATGGATGGATGGATGGATGGATGGATGGCAAGTAGCTCAACAAGCTCATTAGCTCCCTGTGTGTGGACCTCGGAGCCAATCCTACCTCAGTGTCTTGCATTTCAGACAGGGAAATGTGAATTGGAAGGAATGCAAAGAAAAGAACAATACAGAAAAGGGATGGGGATACCTGTGTTGGCTGAAAGAAAAAGTCCATACTGTGACAAAAGGTTTAATAGGCCAAAATGTTTTTGAAAATGATTTTAAACACGCATCCTGAATCCTGAAATCCACATTTCCTGTGGACCCGCAATCAGTCAGAGTGTATAGCTCTGGGTTAGATGGAGAAATATTCAAACTGGGTATCAAACAGATTCCTAAAAGACCAACATGGGCAGAACATGCATTGGTGACATGAGTTCTGCATCAGAGACTACAGATTTGCGGTTTCAGAGAAGAATGGGTTTTTTTGCATTCTCAGATGGACAACCAAAGCTCTCCTTTAACTGCATTTCTTCTCTGAGTGGACTCTAGACCATTGAGACTGTGGTCTTATATGCCCTAATAATTTAGATGCCTATAGACCCTTCCTCTCACAACATCTGAAGACATTATGCAGACTACAAGAATCTAAGCCCCACATGCTTGTTTAAAAACATTTTGGCCTATTAAACCTTTTGTCACAGTACGGGCTTTTTCATTTGGTCAACACAGGTCTCCTATCCCTTTTCTGTATTGTTCTTTTCTTTGCATTCCTTCAAATTCACTTTTCCCTGTCTGAAATGCAAGACACTGAGGTAGGATTGGCTCCGAGGTCCACACACAGGGAGCTAATGAGTTTGTTGAGCAACCTGTCAGTCAGCTCCTTCAAATGAACCCAGAGACGAAGTAACACAGGGAAAATGAAGAGGGATCAGCATTAAACAAGTGCAGGACCTGGAGGGAAAGAAAATTGCCTTCCTTGGCATCTGATTACATTAAGGAGACTTGAGAATGACAGTCACCATTTCTTTTAGGGAGACATAAAGGGGAGGGGGGCAAATACCTTCTTAATCCTGAAATCCACAAATACTCTTTCTGTCCTGCTTTTCAGTCTGAGAGAGGGGGAGCACGCCTCTTTTTGGTGCTAGAGGCAGAACAGCCCAAATGTATTTACTATATCTGCTTGTGTATAAGACTCAATTTCTTTTCAGAAAAATACTGATTGAAAATGGTGTGTGTCTTATATGCCAGCAAATAGTATTTGCCAGTGTATAAATGGGGTGCGTCTTATAAAAATGACTTCCATTTTATGGTGCTCCTCAGATTATATTTCCTTCAGGTGAAATTTCTTATTGGGTAGGGAGGAGGAGGAGACAACTTTTGTAGGCTTTACAGGATCTAGAGGGATTAGAAGATGATACTTTTCAGTGCATGGTAGCCAAAATCCTGTAATAGGAATATATCTGCATAGAAAACCACTTCATATTAGGCTGGATCTTTGGTCCATAGAGCCCAATACTTCCAACACAGACTGGCAATGGCTCTTTCCAAGCCTTACGTGGATATCCTTTGTTTCCCATCCAACTCTTAATCAGCCCTGACTCTGTTTAACAGTGGGATCTGGCAGACATACTCTGTTGAATCATGATCTATTTGCCCACTAATGGCTGCATAGAAAATGGTTATTCCAGCAAGAGTGACAAGGGCTAGTACAAATCTCAGGTCATTTCTGCACTACGCTGTGCTATTATTCCACTTTTGACATCGTGTGGAATCCTGGGATTTGTAGTTTAGGGAGGGTCATTTAGAATTCTCAGCCAGAGAGCTTTTTGGCATCAATAAACTACAAACCCCAGAATTTCACAGAATGTTGACAGTGGAATAATAGCAATATAACAATCTAGTGAGGAAATGGCCTTAGCCTCCTCAAGGTAAGGCTAGACTTGATAGGACGAAAGTATCCTTTCTTCACTTGATGGTCCTGCTCTAGGAAATTGACCCAGACTCAAAACTGGGAGTGGGAAGACAGAATGATGTGGAAAGGAACGAGATAACCTGGAAAAGGGGCATGACATTCTCCACATTCAGTGGCAGTATGGAAACATTTCCCATGTACTTCAAATTCTTCTCTCTCACTGCCACATGGACATTTTAGTGGAGACCATGCCCTTCAGTTCTGGCCTGAAAGGAAGTCATTCAAGAGGCCTTCTGTAGAAGCACGGAGGATTATCTTTGCTGTGCTAGGTTAGAAGAGATGTTGGCTTAAGGAAAAAAGACATTGTAAGAGCATATGATCGGGCACCGTAAAAGAAAATCTCATCAGAGTTTGTCTCATGGTGACATTTATTTCTCATTAAATAGGAGATTATTTTCAAACAGTATGATAAAACCCATAAAAGTAAAAGCTCCCTGTTGCCTCATGCAGTACGTTTCTCATCTGTTAAGGGTGTTACAGTCCAAGTCGGCAAAATGGAAATCATCAGGGAGGAGCGGCAAAGGATCTACGGCAGGATAAAGACATTAAGCTGAGCTTTGTGACTAGAAGGTCACAGCTGACTTTGAATTTAAGGAGAAGGAGAGATGCAATTAACTAATAATAAGAGAATTGGATCATCATCACTACCACCATCATCACCATAATGATCCCAATCAGGGGTTGCATATGTGCAGAACAGGGGTGGGAATTGTGCATCTCTCATGCTAGTTATACTGGCTAAGGCTGCTGGGATCTGCAGTCTCACAACATCTGGAGGGCCACATGACTTGCACCTCTGGTGTAGAAGAAAGACTAGTAGATCACAACAAGCTTAGACAAGCTATTTCACACATCCTATTAGGGGTATGCACTGAGAAGAAAAAGCCAAATTCAGTCCAAACAAATCTGCAAGCTGTCTGATTCCAGTTAGATCTAAATCTGAATCTCCATCTATATATCTATGCATGCCTTTATTGACTATTTTTAAAAATGACTAAATGGCTATAATTTTGCATCTTCTTTTTGTAATAAGAGGCATAGTTTCATAGGCATAATTTTCAAAGAGATAGGTCTAAGTGGGTTTGCGTCTCATGCCTTTATATTTAGGGGCTTTCTCCACAAAGTAAACTTGTTTGCTTGTTTGTTTATGGCCCTTTCTGCACAAGGCGAGGGAATCATTCCGTGTCGTTGCCTACCACTTCTTCTGGGGTTGGAAGCAATGCTGACTGTCCCTGAAGCCCTTCCACAGGGCTCCTCCTTGGTCCAGGGCAAATTGGAGCAGTGCGAGGTCTGTAGATCCGCACTGCTCCAGCTTCCAAAATGGTGGCTTCCAGCTTCCAAAATGGCAGCTTCCAGCTTCCAAAATGGTGGCTTCTGGTTGGTCATGGGTCCTGACCAACTGCTGAAGCTTGCCATGCCTAAAGCCCACCCTTCGCAGATCACAGACTCACATTGGTGTGAGCCTGCGAATCTGCACATGGAAGCAAGAACGCAATGGCATGTTCCAGGAAAATAAAGACCTGTTTTTTCTGGTCTTTCAAAAACACGCTGGAGGACCACTTGGGGTCATCTTGGAGTGGACTGAGGTGCGGATCTCTAGTAAGTAGTCCGCTCCAAGGTGTAGACGACCTCCCTGCGAGGACGCACTGCCCCGTTCTAATTGCCTGGTGGAGAAAGGGCCTATGTTTTCAAAAATATTGGATGAAATCTAAAGGATTAGTTCTTCCTGAAAGTATCAAGAATGCCAAATTTGGGTAGAATATGCTCATGGAGATTTGTGTAAGAGGAACCTTTATAGTTCAGGAATTTTCAGAAAAGGGACACATTTATCTCCATAGCTTTTGGTGTGTGTGTGTGGGGAGGCATTGTTCCTTGTTGTTCTTGGGAACAAAATGGGAAGCAACATAAAAGTGGCCTTTATTAGGAAACCTGCAAAATTTCAGAAGGGTAGGTAGAAACACTTGGGTAGAAAAGTTTTCAGGGTTTCTTTTCAGGGTAGGGGGAGGAAAGAGGGATAGAGCCAGTGTGGTGTAATGATTTGGATATTGGACCATGACTCCGGAGGCTTCAAATCCCCAATCAGCCATGAAAGTTCATCAGGTGAACATGGGGCAGTCACATATTCTCAGCCTCAGAGGAGAGCAAAAGCAATTCCCCCTTCAGGACAAATAATGCAAATATATATATATATATCCTGTGGTGGGTACACTTTAGCATCTCTAAAAGTCAGAAACAACAGTAACAAGACTTCTTAAGTGGCTGCCCATATTTGGACTGGGCAGCCTTTCAGGCAAAATATTCCTTCAAATCATGTACAATTCATGAATGCTTTACGTGGTTGCAGCCAGAGAGTATCTTGTCTCAGACATCAAAATGGGAAGAGAATCAAAGAAAGGTACCTGCCCCAAGGAGATTACAGTTGACACTTAAGAAGTTGTGAGAGCGGAAGCAAAAACAAAGGAAATGAAAGGAAAGGAAGAAAGAGGCAGAAATGCCAGTAAAGATAAAATGGAGGAATGAAAGGGTAAGAATGCCATGGGACAAAGGAATTACTTTTGGCTCAAAAACTGGGGTTGGCAAAGTGTGCCCCATGGACCACCTGAGACTTCCAGTTCCATTCTTGTGATCTCTAGCTCCCTAAAGACTCCACTTTATTTATTTATTTATTTATTTACTTACTTACTTACTTATTCACTCATTCATTTATTTTGTAGCAGTATGTAGGGGGATGAAACCCTCCCAGGTCCCGCCCCACTTCAAAATTAAGCTTCACAGAAAGCGTGTGGGGGAGTCACAGAGATCCCAAGATCCTTCTTTTCCCCTTCATAGAATCCTCTCTTTCTCCTCCCTCTCTTCCATAAATCAAAAATCCTCTCTCCTTCCTTCCTTCCTTCCTTCCTTCCTTCCTTCCTTCCTTCCTTCCTTCCTTCCTTCCTTCCTTCCTTCCCTCCCTCAGCTCGTTATTGTTGTGTTCCTTCACATCATTTATGGTGACTTATGGTGACCCTAAGGTGAACCTATCATGAGGTTTCCTTGGCAAGATTTGTTGCCTTTGCCTTCCTCTGAGGCTGAGAGGGTGTGACATGCCCAAGGTCACCCAGTAAGTTTCTGTGGCTGAGCAGGAATTCAAATCTTGGTCTCCAACACTCAAACCACTATACCATGCATATCTTTGTATATCCTTTTATCCCACATTAACCCAATTCCATATATTATGGGGCTGGTGCAAGACTTCTGAGGAGTACAAATCTGATATGTCTATAATCTAATGTAAAAGTTTGTTCAAAGAGGAGGTGAAACAAGAAGCAAGCCAGGAGAGATTCGCTTGGGCAGCTTAAAATTCCAGCAGAAACATCCTTCAGGCACAAAGGCATTTGTTACACCCATCGGTGCTGGAGATAGCGCCAAAAAAGTGAAAGTTATTAAAGGAAAGGGAGATGGATGAAGCCCAAGACATCCGTTTATTTTGCCAGCGCCAAATTCATTTCCAAAAAAAGCCCCTATCAATTTCCAGGGAATGGTTTGCCCTGTCATTGTGGTCTGGGTGTTAATGTGCTTTACGGCTCTGTTAAAGCTGGTGCAGTGACACCAATCTAAATAAGGAAGAAAGGAAGACTTAATCAGCTTGTCACTGACCAGTTATTAACATTTTCGAACAAGGGCAATAAAGGAGAAAATTCTCAGAGATCTATTTGTACTTTGGAGAAGAGTAGATAAAAAAAAAAAATGGAAGAAAGGAAATTAACTAACAAAATGCATAGGCAAAATCTTAAGTTGTTCCCCTACTTCTTTCATTTGGAGCTCATGGGAAAACCAACACGACTTGGCAGAAGTGTTCACATCTCTTTTGGTAAGAATCTGCACCATGATACAAAGGGCGAAAGGACAAGAGTCTTTCTATGGCTGTGGAAGAACAAGATTCCGTTTCCTGACTTGTCATGTTCATCACATGGCCTTTGGAAGGCTCTTTTCACATGCACTTATTTCTGAGAGATCAATGCAGATCTGAAGATGACTGACATTCTGAGTCAAACTGCCTCTCATCCACTATCCATGTTCAGATGGGTGAGCCATCTTCTTTTTGTAAGACTATATGATCAATCCTACCTTCCCTTGAGCAGACATTCCTCTCATGCCCCCTGGCCATACCTTGCTGTTGGTGGGCAGATTTGTCTTTTCCCCCTTGGCCTACCCTGTGTCCCATATACTGGCCCACTCCCCTCAGGTGGGCTGGAAGAATGCTGTCCTTTGACCAGTGGGGAAGCAAGATTCCACTGTAGTTTCATTGGCTTCTTTACCAGCAGCAGAGACAGAGGGATATTCTTTGCCTCAAGCTGAAAAATGTCTTGAGGTGAACTCACAAGACTAGGATCAACAAGAGGCAGAACTATTATTACACACAGAGGTCTCATTCCAACACTCTGTCTATGTAGCATAAATATCCACATGCTTGTAAAGCCCTTGGAGCTGCTTTTCATAGCCATTCCATGCTCCATAGCAAGCAGGCATGACTAGAGAAGCAGCTGGTTACCTCCTCATAGCTAGACAAGCAATGTCTTAACAAACTAAGACACCTGTAGGACCTGATGGATCTCAGCACTGATGTCTTCAGTTCACATCTGGCTATGAGGAGATAGCAGCATCTCCTACGCTGCCTGCTTGCTGTGAAGGCTAGAATAGCCATGCAAACCAGTATCAGAGCTTTACAGAAAGAGAGGGGGGCCCTGGGTGCTGGAGAATGAATATCAACCTTCCAAAAAAACAAAACAAAAACAGGGAATCCACATGCATAAGGGACACACATGCTTATGTTCTTAACTGAATTCTAGCCAGTGAGAGAACCTCTCTCTCTAAGTCAGAAGTAGTTTCCCTTGGTGGGTCAGGTGATCAATTTTAACACCCCAAAGGCTTCTGTGAGCATCACTCCTTCCCAGTCATTGGGGCAGCAGAAACTTTGAACCCCACAATATCTCTCTCTCTCTCTCTCTCTCTCTCTCTCTCTCTCTTAGGGATGCATATGGCATACAGATTGCACATGGAACAGTCCTTACAACATGAAATACTACTTATTCATTTGAAACACGGTGTGCTTCTTATTGTATATCTTGTTTGTCTGCAGTTCACTACAATTGCTGACAGAATCAAGATCTGAAACGCCTCTAATTTACTACATCTGAGATCAGTAATCCCTCACATCAGTGATTCACCATCCAAACACCCAAGGGTCTGAATGAGAACTTGAGAAATATCTTTGTAAGTTTTGATTTTTCACTAAAGTTTACTGCTTTCTTTTCAATATGTATGTGATGGCTGTGACAAAATGAAACTGTTTTGCTGCTGTTCATCTGAAACCTGGAAACAATGTACTGCTTTAAGGAAGCTGCACAAGAAACCCCAAAGGACTTGAGAAAATAGTTTATTTAGACCTCAGGGAGCTGAGGAAGTCCATATGAGCCAAGAGAAGGGAAGCTCTAGAAAGATGAAGCAGCCCTGAATTATTTGATAAAGGCAAACTGTAAATGCTGATTTTTTTTTCTTTGATAGCTAAATGTGAAGACAGAAAACAAAACTGCATGTCTGATCTTTCTCCAAATGATTAATATTAAGAACTATTTTAATAATCCATATATATAAGAAATAAGGTACATTTGAAACTGACATTGCACCAATTGCTTTTGTTAGTGGGACACATTTAAATTGAAGATGTAATTTATATTACCTCTGTCATGGCCATGGGATCCTCATACTTGAAGTAGTTCCATTTTTTTACTAGCACGTGCAGCAGTTGTGGTGAGTTGAACAAGTCCTGATTTATATGTCCTCATTAGCCTTCTACAGTCATATTTCATATGCTTTCACTAGCCTTTATTGAGCCTTACTTCATATTCCCTCATTGACCTTTCGAAAACCTACTTCATAAGCCCTCATTAGCCTGCATACACAAGGGTGAAAAGGATGTTAAGGGTAAGGCCATGTTCACATGCTTCAAATGCAGCACCCATGAGTGCCTAGTTTCTGTGTATATCTTTGTACATTGAGCATAAAGGTCTGCAGGAATGGGGAAATTACATCTAGATGTTTACAAGTTTCCCCATGACCTGATAGGGCAAAGTAAATATTTTTACCCAGATGCCATTACAACTACCCAGAAGTCCTTAAAACCACAACAGGGATGGGAAATGTATTGATGTCCAGACACTGATGAAGTTCAATTTCACCAGCATAACCAACTTGTCTAAAGGGCACACATCCCCGCCTCTCCAGCACTTTAGAGTTTCCCAGGAATATTGTAGGCAAGACCTGCATCTGCCTTTCTCTCCTCCTCTTTTAGCCCTTACATATTCCAGTTCAATGTCAGCATTGAGCTATTGTGAGAAAGAAGTGTGATAAATGATCTAAAAATGAAATTGAGGAAGAAGGATGCTTCCCAATAGTGGCCTTCAGCTCTTGGAACAGCCTTCCTTGCAAACTGGGAAGGAGACCATCTCTGGCTGTTTTTATGTATGTGGGCATTTGGCTGATGCAACTGTTTTGGGCAGAGGACCAATTTGCTGTTTTGTGTTCATATTTTATGTTCTTAGTTTATTCATACATTACTTTGATCATTTGGGAAAACTGACTTGGAAATATATTGAAGAAATAAATATGACACAAACAGCTACTTTTTCCTTTGACACTGCCTCTCTTTGGGGCATTATAATGTCTCATTTTCCATTACACGGGGAAGGGGGAAGAAGGAGAAACATCATCATCATCATCATCATCATTCTATAATGGTAAATAGACTTGTTACTGAATATTGCTTAAAGTGAGATATTGAAATGAAATGTTTGCTGTTGTTGTTGTTGTTGTTGTTGTTGTTGTGTGTTTTCAAGTCTTCTCTGAGGCCCTTTTCACACGGGCCTTTTCTTGCGTGACAGCCCCGTGAGCCTCGCGGGAGTGGGAGCATCGCTCCGCACGATGCACTCCCACTTCCGCCGGGCTCACGGGGCTGAAGCGGCGCGAGCGCGGGTTTTTTGATTTTCATTTCGAAGCGAAAATCACCCGCGCTCGCGCAACGCTCCCGGCTCCCGCGTGCACTTACCTCTTATGCGGAGCGTCGGGGAGCCGGCCGGGTCGCGCTTCCTTCCCTCTGCCCCTGCGGAAGGAAGGGACGGGGCGGGGCGCTAGCGCGACGGACGCGACACATCCTGCTTCGTGCGCGTGCGTGCGCGGGGGGGCAGACGCAACAAGCGCCTTTCTCGCGCGCACGGGGGGATGGATTGGACAAGCGCCTTTCTCGCGCGCGCGCGGGGGGATGGACAGGACAAGCGCCTTTCTCGCGCGCGGGGGGCGATGGACGGGACAAGCGCCTTTCTCGCGAGCGCTGGGGGGATGGACGGACGTGCGAGCTGCCGCCGCCGCCTCCAGGAGGCTGCCGCTTCCCTGCTCGTTCCTTTGCCTGCGGAAGGAAGGGGGGAAGCGGCAGCCTCCCGGAGAAGGCTTTTTGCGCGAGCCGCCCTCCTCCGTCGCGTGAGCACCAGCGCTGCAAAAAGGGCCTGAGTTACAGTGACCCTGAGGCAAACTTGTCATGGGGCTTTCTTGGCAAGATTTGTTCAGAGAGGGATTGCTAAGAAAGTATGACTTGCTCAAGGTCAGCTAGTAGGTTTCTATGGCCAAGAGTGGATTGAAAGTTTGATCTCCATAGTAGTAGTTCAACACTCAAACCACTACATCATGCTGGCTGGCTGGCTTGTTGGGAACCTTACAGAATTCAAGGTTAATGGGAGGAGAGATTGAATTTAAATCCATGCTTCGTTACTAAGATCTCTCCTCTCTTGCCCAAAAAGGCTGTCAGTCAAGTTGCCCTGTGTCACTTGACTATTGTGATCACTGACCATCTTATTAAGAATCCAAGACAAGTGGAGAAAGAATCTTTCTGGTAAACTTGATGTAGGACTAATGTTGCCATTGAATCAATCCTAAATGTAAATATCCCCATATTTACAGGAAAGGAAAATGCTTTTTAAACAACTTGGGGTGAGAAAGTTCATATGTTCCTGAAATGCTTTAGTTTAATGCCCCTTCACACACACCATTCATAAACAGACACATATACTATTCAAGGGGACACCATCACCTCCAGCTTCTCAGTGAGCCAGCTTTGCTTGGCCCTTTCCTTTCCTGACTAGAAGAGCAAGAAGAAAGCAATGGAAAATAAGAATCAGATTTGAAGTTCTGTTTACACACTGAAATGGTGAGTTGGATGGGAAAAAGTATTCAAGTCAGCACAGCTAATGGAAAAAGCAAGAGTTGTACTAAAAACTGGGAACCCTTCCTTCAATGGATCTGGCTCTCTTCTCAGAGGTAGATGCTCTAGGGAGGGGATGGAGTTTAGGTAAAATATTTGGTGGACTAGGTGGCGCCCTTCCACAAATGAATGTGGCTCATGAGCCAGAGTTTCTACTTTCCTGTTCAAGTCCAAAGTATGGCAAAGGAATAGTACATTCTCACATCCTAGTATAACTTAATTAATGTCGAAGTCATAATGTGACTTTGATATAGGGATGCTTGCGAAGTTCCATCATATCTTTTCAAATTCCAACACAACCCAATCTCTTCCTCACCTTTATTTCCTGAACCTTCCAATGGATGTTTCTGCTTAAAAAAGCAAAACAAAAAACAGAATCAATTTAGAAATGCATATTTAGAGCAAACATTGATTTGGATGTATTAATGGAGAAATGTGTATAGAGCAGGTTGGCAGATATTTTAAAATCACGATATAGAAATGGGATGAAGCAAGTTACAGGGTAAAACACATGTGAAAAATATACATACCAGAAATAAAATAATAGTCTGATCCTCTGCGTATTTACTCAGAGGCAAGGCCTACTGACTTTTATGAACCTTTCTCAGAGGTAATTGTCTGTAGGATTGCAACCTGATTTACTCATCTCTGTTTCTACCATCAGGTTTAGAATGAAGCTGTTGGTTTAACAGATATTTCCCTACTGTATTTTTCTAATCCATATTTGCTTTCCCAAACTTTTTTGCTTCAAGGCCTAACAGTTTAAAAGCAATCATTTAATGAATGCTCCAAGACTGATCATGAGCTGGACAATGCTGGCTTTTTCGTCCTCAGTAAAAAGAAGGAAGGAAGGAAGGAAGGAAGGAAGGAAGGAAGGAAGGAAGGAAGGAAGGAAGGAAGGAAGGAAGGAACCTAAGAGTCAAGGAACCAAGTTAATGACAGAACAAGCACTGTTAGAGCTGGAAAGTCCCTGGTTCATAGTGGTGCTCAATAGAGCGTGCTACTTAAATAGTTGATAACTGCAAGGACAAGTATCTGTTTTCACTTGTATTAAATGTAAGCCTTGAACAATCAATGTTCTTGTGTGGGAGACAACATGATAAATTACACAACCCAATCAATATTCCTCAGTAGATATTGGTTTTAAGAAGGTTTATAGGCAAACAAACTCCAACCATTTTCAATATTGCCCTTTCCCTTCCAAATCAATGGCCACTGTGATTGGAAGGTGTGTATGTGTGTGTGTGTGGTGTGGGGGGGAACATATGAAGGGAAGCTATAAGTAAGCACCAACATTTCTGAATGGATGCAGCATGTGATGGAATACAACCATCTTAAAATATCTGAAAGGCTGCTTTCTCTCCTGTTCCAGAAGCTACAGACTGAAACAATGGATTCAAATTATAAGGAAAAAAAAACATTCTTATGAGAAGTTCTTCCTAATAACAGATAGTGCCTCTTATCACATGGGTGGTGACAGGGAGCAAAGTCTGATTCTGAAGGATTTGAAATGCATTCAATAACTGGAATAGTGAAAGACTCCACTAATTTAGTCTGGAGTAAATTCAGTAATTTGGATCCAGCCTTAATCTGATTCAGATGAGTCTGGATTTTTTGTCTTATTTTCCAGTCACCAAGTCATCCAGGACTCAGATGGTTGGAATTCAAGAGCTGTAGGGTAGTTAGTCTAGTCCAGGTCAGTCATAGGTTATTTGGCAAGGTGAAGGGAGAAACAAAAGAGTTTTTATCAGCAGATCTAGAAGTCATTACAGCAAGTTAGTATTCCAGATAAATGAAGTAAGCAAGGAGTAAAACGCAGTGAGCAAACATAGACAGTCCAATGTCAAGAAAACACTGACACCAAAGAGTACTGCCAGTCACCAGGACAGAACCCCTGCAATCAACAAAGATGCCAGGGAGCTGCTGGGAAATTTATAGACAGCTGTCTCAAGATATCCGGTGCTTAATGAGTCAGTATCTCAGATCAGAGTAGTCACTCCTTATTGCTTTGGCAATCTTCAAAGAGTGATAACATATCCTCAGCATCTGCCACATCCTGCTGGAGAATGGACCCCCTCCCATCTGCCTCAGCCCCCATCACCAGGAACCTAAATTCCTGGAAATCTATCCCCTGTGTATCTGAGTCTTCCAACTCCAGAGGGTGAGCTATGACAACTGATCTGATCCAGATTTAGGCCCTTTTAACATGGCATTTGCCATGCAAAAGGACGCCTGGAGCATTGCGCGATTGTGAGGAGCTATCTGCATGATGCGCTCACAATTGCACGATGCTCCAGGGTAGGGCAGGCACCGCTCATGCACTTTTTTATTTTCTGCTTTCAGCCAAAAGTGGTGCGCGATTGTGCATTGCTCCATGGCTCTGCGCACACTTGCTGTGTGTACAGAGCCTCCGGAGCTGTGGTGTTCATGTTTCCTGTCCCAGCACAGCCTGGGAAATTCCCAGGCTGCACTGCAGAAGGAAGTGGTGGGGCTTTCATGCTGCCTGCTTGGGAGCAGGCAGCTCATGCAGAGCTGAAGCAGCAAGTATGTGAGAGCCTCTTTTTGGAGGCTCCTCACACAATCCCCGCACTCCAGCACCGAAAAAAGATAAGGTGTGGAAAGGGCCTTAGAAATCTGGGTAGTTGGTCCTCTCATTGACATCTTTCATCTATCCACCCATCCAACCCTACCTTTCTCCCAAACTGGAAGTCAAGACAACTAAAATTGTGGAAAAAATATTTTGTTTTTCACCTGGCAACTTTCTAATACATGACCTCTGGCCCTTGCTGACCCATTCTTGACTTCACTACCAAAGGGGAAAATGCTAGGTAACTGCACAAGGAGGAAGTTATCATTAGAATAACATGAAACTATCAACACATTAAATACATTTAAAACTTTAATTTAAAATAAAGTGTAGAAGCAGTAGAACATGCTAAAATATCCTTTCCATGCAAAACAGTCACATCTCCTTTCTGATATATGATATTTTTAACTGGATATATCTGGGAATGAACCTTGGACTTTCTTTATACACAAGATATGTTCTACTACTTAGTGATTCCTGTTACAAGCTGAATTATTCAGTTGTCAACTCTGTGGCCTGTTCATACAGCTTCAAAAGTTCTGAATTTAACCTAATATTACCTATAGAGGGTAAGATATGATGTAAGATTTAATGAGGTGGGTTTGAACTGCAAGAGTATATATGCCAGTGGAAAACTAGCTATTACAGCTTTCATCTCAGTCTGGGAGGAATGTCAGAAGCTCTGGAATGTAAATAGGTAAGAAAAATGCATAAACACTTGTATTCAGAAAGCACATGTGTTCAAGAGTGAAATGAATGATGATGGGCACACTAGCTGTGACAGGTAGGATAGGAAAGATACCTATTTTATTTCCAATCTGTATTTTAATTGGTGATAGCCAGGACATACCTCAGTTGTTTTGATTGGCCAGCTGACAAGGGAGGGTATAAGGAGATCATAAAAAGATCCCCATGTTAAGTTCTTCTCAGACTGCCTTTGGATGTGTCTCCAACACAGAAGGAGAAGACACCAATGTTACCTTCCAGATATGCTTGCTCCTGATAACTTAATAGTCTGATAATTGGCCCAGACATGCTGCCTAAAGTGCTGAAATACCAGTAAGGCTAATGTTAAAATAGAGATAAAACAGAGATATGTCCCATTATGCTTGAATGGCAATAGATGAGAGTGCATATCTAAATGGATTATAGGCTAAATTACTTCATTACAGGGATTATGAATATGATACATAGGACAAGACTGTGTACATTTGAAAACCTTTTTAAAATGCCTGTATGATGCTGTTACAGGCACTTTATTCTCACTCAGATTAATGTAGAAGTGCCAGTCCAATAAGGTGCCCTGTAAATAGCATTTTGCTCTAACTCCACCCTTTTATACAATCTAGAGGGCTAGAGTTTGAATAGTTCCTCAGAACCAAACTGTTTGTTCACTTTATTATAATGACTTTAAATAACTCAGGCCAACTCTGAAGTTATAAAACAAACTGTAACATTTATTATAGCAACTATGGAAATAAAATATCCTGTTAGAGTTCAGTTGTAGTGCAGTGTTGATACATTAGCAATTAAACTTCTAGCAGACTTTGTCATTTAATTCCTTCTGTAGACACCAATTCCCTGTATCTTTTCCTCAGCTGCTCAACAACAAGCCAATCTTCCATCTCTCTGGCTAGTTCTCAGTGAGGCCTCAAAACACACAGACACTTTGCCTCTCATAGAATTCCTCTCATCTCTAAGCCCTCCCATACACACCACTGTGCTGGGTTTCATTCTTGAGGTGATATTCCCATTGCCTAGCAACAGTCATCAAGTTGCCCTGGCATTTCAAATAGCTAACCCCCAAAACTAGTCAGTCACAGATACCTGAACAAACACCATGGAAATTATGAAAAGAATCTGATGATAAGGAAGGATTAAGGTATATGGTTCAGAAGGGTTTTGTTAACCTATATGGTAGCTAATATAAAAACTATTGAAGGGCTGAATAGAGAGATAAAGTCTGTATGAAATGTCCTGATGAAAGAAGAACATCTTGATGGCCATATAATATGTTGTAATGCTGCCTTACATGCAATATAATGTAATAATGAATGTCTGTGTTTCTCTATAAGGGAAATGTATTCATTTATTTATCTATGACTGCTTATAATAAATAGCCTTAAAAGAGTACCAAAAGAGCCTACTCAATTTCTATATAAATATCCTGAAACTCCAGTACTTAAGAATATTTGAGTGAAATGTTGACCTTGACTGCCTGGTTTAACCATGGCCATGAGCTGAGCACTCAAGTGACCAGAAGTTGATAACAGGATACCAGAAAGAATCCAGAATTATCTGACATGTGGCAAGGACCCTCAATCCCTCTAAGATATGGGGTGGGGAAACCATGCAATTTCATTCCCCCTTTCCCAGCCTTAGTAGATGTTAGGTACACATACAAGCAATTGCTAAGGAAATGAGAGAAAGAGATGGGTATGACAGCCAGGTTGAACCTCCACTGCACTTGAATATACCCCAGATGTTCTCCTGAACATTTGGACTGCAACCAGAAGGGAAACCATGCTGTTCTTCAAGGAACTCAGGGGATATTTAATAATATGGTATTAATCAAAAAGGCAAGCAGAATCTTCAGGCTACATCTGAATGCTTTCCACTACACTAGTCCTTGTTGGGCTATTTCTGACTGCATTACAGAAGGAGGGCAATGCCAGGCAATTGCATAGGAAGGAAGGACAACAGTACGTAATATCCATTCTCTCCTTTTTAAATCTACAGTCAGCCCTCCATATCCACAAGAATATATATCCACAGATTTAATCAACCATGCCTTGAAAATATTTTTTAAAAAAAAAATCCAAAAAGCAAACCATGATTTTGCCATTTTATATAAGAGATGCTGCTTTACTACACCATTGCACATAATGGGACTTGACTGTCCATGAATTTTGGTATCCACAGGGTGGTGGTGGTGGTGTCCTAGAACCAGCCGTAGCTGACACTTAAGGTATGCACTTTATTGTAGTACTGGGGTCCATGGCAGTTTGTGACTTCTATGTCAGCGGGCTTATGGATCTATTTGGTGTTTTCTAGAAGGTGCTGCTCCTATTGGGGGATATGGTTCAGGGCACTGGAGAGCTCTTTCAAAGTTCACACTAAAGCTCATAGCAGAGTCATGGGCCCACTGATAAGGGAACCATCATTTACCACTGATGGGAGGAAGAAGAATACTAGTTACTCTAAATTCAACTGGAGGAAGCAGAAAAATATTTTTTTTCCTGGAGTGGTTAGGAACATGATTCTCTGGAGGCTTGCAGTGATGGACAGAACCATCTCATTATATGCATTGAATTCAAATATGGTTTTGAATATTCATTCAGCTCTAATTTCATTTTGGCCAGAAAGTCTTGCTTTCTTTCCTCTTCCCTGACTGTTTCCTGAACTCCCCATTGCTTCAGGGACTTGGCCACAATGCCCTTGAAAGTTAATGGACAGTTTCTCATTATTTTCCTCAAGGCTTTGGATCCCGGCAAGATGCATGAGTTGCTCTGAGCCATTCTGTGCTACCTCTGGGGACTTGCAGCCGACATACAGGTGTTTGCATATTTCTCCTGCATCCCTACCAGGCATCTATTATCCCAAGGAGACAGGGCAATTATTATGTGAAGAGAAAGAACTGACTCAGCAAATGAATGACCCTCAAACTAGCCATTGTGTTCAGGGCAGCATCATGAATTATGATGGATATCTTATGTCATTTAGATGCACCCCTGTCTTCATCATGATCCTTCATCAATAGGCACTCATCACTGTTAAACAGAACAGATTCTGAGTTGTTGTAGGACTTTCTGACTTGATTTCTGATGGAGCAGAGCAGCCTTCCACAAACTGGGCCTCTCTGGATGTTTTGCACTCTCATCATCCTCAGCTTTGAGTTTTACTCCCACATGTCTAGAGGACACTATGTAGGCCACAGCCAATGTAAAGATGTTAGCCGGGGGAAAAAGAAAAAAGAATGGTTAAAACAAAAATTGACAACTAGGGAACTTCAAAGGTTGTTGGATTGCAAATCACAGGAATCTTAGCTAGCATAGCTTATGATGAGGAATCATGGAAGCTACAGTTAAAAAAAAATAGAGTCACCATTTCACACTTCTGCATTTTCAGGAAACAAAGAATTGACTTTGGGAGTCATCACAATAGGACACAGATATTCCACAAAGATCCAAAAGAGGTATTTTGTTCCTGACAATTACAGACTGATCTATTTGGACATGGTTGAAGAATCTTTGCACCTCCATATGGTGCCCTCTCCCCATTTCATATACAAAAGTAAATTGGACTGAGAGTTGAGTTTTAGTTCAACTATGTTCAAAAAACAGTGCCCTCTACTACAGCTGAGGCCATCAGGCCAAATGAGCATGTGAAGGATAGGTCTTGTGGCATACTCAATTTTCTCCTTATGTTATTTCATGGCCAGAGGTGGAGAGTAGCCAGGAGCCCAGGAGAAACAGCCAGGGATTTGCCACTGCTATCTCCCAGCTTCTGCTAGGGTCACTTCATTCTTCTTCTCTTGAAGGGCTGGTTTAGTCTGTGATTTGGATGGGATTCCAAACCAGAGCAGAGCTGTTACTCAGTGTATGACTTAATGAATAGGAAGATATGACCAAGAAAGCAGCACACATGGGAATAAAAGGAGCACACATCTTCCAGACCAAGATGGTAAAATGTCTAGAAATCAAGCCATATCAGGAATGGCCTGGGAAGCTGGTTTAAGCTTGGAGAAGAGAAGATTAAGAGGTGATGTGATAGGCATCTTTAAAAATCTGAATTGGTTTAATTTGAAAGATGGGGGGGGACTTTTTTCTTGCTGCTTTAGAAATGTGGACATGAACAGTAGCTTCAAATTACAAGAAAAATATTCCAGTTAAACATCAGGGAGAACATCTTGATTCGATGAGCTGTTTAACAGTGACATAGGGTGCCTCAGCGTGCCTTTCCAGATCTGGAGGTTTTTAAACAACGCTTGGATGGGCATCTTTCTGGAGTGCTTTAGTTGTGTATTTCTGCATGGCAGGGGGTTAGAATAGATGGCCTTTGTGGTTACTTCCAATTCTACAGTTCTGTGCTTCTACATATTTCCCTTCTCAGCATCCCAGGTGTCAGGAACAAATCTTAAGGTCCCAAAGGTAACATCTTGAACTCCTTGCTTTTGGCACTCCTGATCTAAACTATAATATGAGAGCAAGGCCATTGGGAGAGAGGGCGAATCTCAGGCTGTACTTGGAACTCTCTGGATCCACAGCAACAGTGACAGGGAGGGTTCCACTTGGAAGATTTTAATCTGCAGAAAATGATTTTAATATCAAATGTGCTGTGGGGATATTTGCTTTACAACAGCTTGAGCTTAAATCAAATGTTTTGCATTCCCCCCATCCAAATGATTAATAAGCAGAGAAATTCAGAAACACATTTTGAAAAGGAGAGGAAGAAAGAAACTGGATTCTTTTATTTATTAATCATTATAATCATCTTTACTGCAAATAATAATAATAATAATAATAATTATCATCATCATCATCATCATCATCATCATCATCATCATCATCATCTTTCCAAGTAGAAAGAAAGGCAATTTCCTCCATCCAGGCTCTACAAAGAGTGTCAGAAAAGAAGCTAAGGGGAGATAATGACAAATTGAGGTCTTTTTGTTTCAGTTATTTTGCATTGATTGTCAGGAAGGAAGGTTTTATCACACTCTGAATCTCCCACCTGCGACTGAGCTGTGTGGATAGGAGAGGAAGAGAAGTCCAGACTACCAAAGAAAACTCACTGGTAGGAATATTGCTTTCCATCATGTCCAGGGTGAAATAATTAGAAAATAATTAGAAAATAATAATTAAAAATAATTAGAAAATAATAATTAAAAATAATTAGAAAATTATTTTCAGTGTAATTAATTATAGTCAAAAGTCAGGATTCTCTATCAGCTGTTTGACTAAATGATCATTTTAGTCACTTAGCTAGCTAGTAGCTCCCAACCTGACCTCCCACTCCCCACTTAGTGGGAAGCTTCTGCAAGGGATGGAGGTCTGTTCCTCTGTTGATCTGGAATAAGATAACTGAGGTTTCCACCTCTCCTGTGAGTGATGCCTGTCTCACTGGAGACAACTTATGAGAGGAGGTGGAAACATCAATCAGCTGCTTCCCAATCAACAGGGGAAGAGACCCCTCTTGCTCACAGCAGCTGCTGTTCAATAAAAATAGTCCTTAAAATAATGAATATGTAGGGATCATTAATGAAAATCAGTCATGAATGTGTATCTCTCAACTGGACATTCATAATGAATTCGACCCCTCATAATTATCATTATAGGCCATTTCTGTACTACACTGTTATAGTAATATTATTCCATTTTCAACATCCTATGGAATCCTGGGGTTTGCAGTTTAGGGAGGGGCATTTAGAATTCTCAGCCAGAGAGCTCTTTGGCCTCAGTAAACACACACTCCAGAATTCCACAGCATGTTGAAAGTGGAATAATAGCACTATAACAGTGTAGGGCAGAAATGCCCGTATTTACAGATTGAAAACAATTTAGTTTCTAGTTTCTCAAAAATGTACATAGAATAATTCATTTTTGTTACTAAAAGAATATGAAAACCACAAATTGCTGTTCTGTGGTACAGAAGGCATTATCTTCCAGTCCTTATTGTTGTCATCTTGACACCCAGAACAGACATGACTCAGCACTTGAATTATGTGATATTCCTCCTCTGTGAGGAGGCCACACAACATAGCTGTAAAAGTAACTAAAAGTTAAGAATACCCTATAAAAAAGGATGTAGTCATCCTTTGTTCAGTGATATTCTTATTACAATGTAGGCTATTTGAAAAAGGAATAATTAACTAGTTATTTTAACTACTTATGTCAGTTTCTCAACATGTCACAGAAGGATATAATTCATAGCATTCCGATTTACCTAAGTCCCTTACTACAATTCTTAACAGGTCTTTGGAAACTTTTATTCAACTGCTGCATGGGGCATTCCTCATAATCTGCTATAGCCTGCCCTCCACAGATTTGAAAGATGGGATTTTGGTTTTTTAAGATTTGAGATATATTGAAGGAAATGGTCCATGGGAAAATAGAAGATAAATACTCTGAAGGCACCAGTGTTTATCCTCTAATACATTTTCAACAGTTCAACATATATCTTGTCAGCTGAAAGAGCTAAAACATGATGTGACCATGCTCTGTATTTGTATGCATCCATTCTAAAGGTGAGCAAATTCTTTACAAGTTACTTGCTAGACTACAAATCCAATAAACCCCAGTAAGCATGGCCACTTGGAATTATGGGAACAAGGAGAAGCCAGCATGCATTAGTAGTCTGAGTGCTGGACTAGGAATCTGGGAGACCAGGATTCAAATCCCTGCTCAGCCATGGAAACCATCTGGATGACGTCTAGTGGTCACGCTTTCCCATCCCTAGAGGAAAGCAATGGCAAATCCTTTCTGAATAAATCTTGCAAAGAAAACCCACAATAAGTTTGCCTCAGGGTCACCAAATGTCAGAGATGACTTAAAGGCACATAACAAGAAGTCCAAAAAAGTAACTGTTCTAAACTCTAGGGTGAAGTGGTTACTATATCCGTACCCCAGTGGTAATCAGGGGTTTTCAAGAGTTCTATTGGAAGATGCAAAACTGAATGCCCTTCAAATCATTTGTTGACTTATTGAAATCCCATGAATCTCATATGCTTTTCCAAGGTATGGAATACACAGAGGTGATTTGCCATTACCTTCCTCTGAAATATAGCCTCCAGTCTTTGATATTCCCTTCCAA
Source organism: Ctenosaura bakeri (assembly GCA_948474755.1). Classification (NCBI taxonomy): domain Eukaryota; kingdom Metazoa; phylum Chordata; class Lepidosauria; order Squamata; family Iguanidae; genus Ctenosaura; species Ctenosaura bakeri. The sequence continues at coordinate 30,850 of CAOLHI010004671.1, read as the reverse complement.
ACCTCTCTTCCAAGTACTAACTAGGCTTGACTCTGTTTAGCTCCCAAGACCAGATGGATCTGGTTCCTTCAGGATACTTAGCATCTGTTGGACCACCTTATTTTCCCCTTTTCCCATGGGCCATTTTGCCTCTGAAATATGTCTAAAAAGGGCTGTGGGGAACTCTCACTGCTGCTACAAGCAGTGGGGTAAGGATTTAAAGTTAAAAGAAAAAGCCACAAAACCTCTCCCATCTCATGAACAAGTCTTGAGACAAGTCTTGAAAATGCATTTCACTTGTCCCAAAGTACGGGGGAGAAGGGTTAGAACAGAATACTTCTGGCCCTGCTCCAGTGTGTGACAGTTAGCCAAACAACAGCCTCGTGTAAAGTGCCGCAAAGCAGCTGACTTTTAATGGACTGTGTCTATACACACCAGAAAAGAATTCAGTCAAATATGTTATTTTGTAACTTGGCACAGAAACAAATCCAAACAAGGATACTTTGGTTCACAGCCATTCTCCCTTTCCTCATTATAGCTGATTGCATTAATTGACACTCATCTTTCTCTTATGAAATCAGCATTTATTATTTAATTTTATTTATTTATTTAAGTGAAAGGAAACACTTGTTGGGAGACAGCACCCACATTAAAAATTCCCTTGTCTTTCATTAGCAACAGAATAAATTTGGATGCAAGCTGCTTTTCCTTTTCAATAGTTCAGTACAGATTTATGGGTTGAATCCCATTCCTGACCCATTTTCAGTTACCAGAAGGCTATTTCCAAGACTGTGAATAATAAGCCTATAAAATTAAATTGCTTGAATAAAAGAAAAGAAGGTGCTAGTAAAGAGGCAGTTTGCAGGAGGTCAGCAAGGACCAGGGGCCCTTTCATACTAGACAGTTATAGCACTATGATTCCACTTCAATGGTGTAGCTGCCCCAGGGTTTGTGGCTTGGTGAGGTACAAGGGGTATCTGTCTGAGAATATAAAATATCACTCCCTAGACTGTGAATCACAGGGTTCCATAGAATGGTGCATCATGGTGTTTAAAGTGGAATTATAGTGCTATAATTGTGTGGCATGAAAGGAACCAAGACAATCTTCTTAGACTGGAGTAGGGAGCCCCGGTGGATTTAGGATTCATATGTTGTTCTATTTTTCACACCCTGGACTGCTATGTGTTATAGTCACTAATTATTTCATCACTGGAAACGGCCAGAACATATTTTCTACTTTGAAAAAGGCTATTTTGACTCCCAAAGTGGTATACGGGCATCCAACACTGCACTAGAAAGGACGATAAATCCATCTGTGAGGCTTTGAGTGGTGTGATTGCTAATTTCAAGTAAATGTTTTGGAAGCTGTGTGATCTGCATTAGGGGGCCTTGACATACCAAGCACAGCCTGTGGGCCACTCTTGATCTAAAGACTGATTGATACAATTAATGTAGGGACTCATGTTTCATCTGTGGTTTTATTTTTGCATTAAGGCAGATTGGGCTGAAGTTTTTTCCAGCCTCCACACTCCTAAAACTTAACATGTGACTGTTAGTGTCACGAGGCAGCCTAATGTCATACTTGGGCTACCAACTCTTGAAATTGCCAGTACTCTATGTTGAGGAGATAATAATGTTTGGACAAATGCACAATGCTGTTCAACACAGCTCAAAGTGTTGGTCATGACCTATAAAGCATTACATGGCTTAGGTCTGGACTATTTGAAAAACCAGTCTCCCTATATGAACCTGCTAGAGCCTTAAGAGCTGCAGGAGAAGTCCTGCTCTCAGTCCAGGTTCGCTTGGTGAAGACATGGGAGACAGCCTTCTTAGTGGCTGCTTCCCCCTGTGGAACTCTCTTCCACAGGAGGCTAGTGTGGCCTCCTCCTTGCTTTCCTTTCATAAGCAGGCAAAGACATTTCTTTTTAAGTAGGCATTTAATGGGTATGCTGGAGACCTTTTACTTATTTATCAGCAGTTTTTTAAAAAAAATTGTAAGTTTTATAATTTTATTTATCATTTAATGTTTTAATTTTTGCTGTGTTTTTAATTTTTTTAAAAAAAAACTTTTGGAAGCTGTCTTGGGTCACTCCTTAGGAGAAAAGGTTGCATATAAATTCAATAAAATAATATAATGAATAAGTTGTAAATAAATCCTTTTGTTGTCTTAGACATCTGGGAGTTCTCTTATGAAAGCAGTTGGACGTTTTTGTCTGATCTGCAACTTCTGCATTCAGTTCTAGATCACAGAGGTTAAGTAGCACAGGTGGTTCAATTACCTATGTGAATATAATGTAAGGGTGGTTCAGAAATGGAATTATTTCCTTAAAGAAGTGGTGGGGTCTCTTTCTCAGGACATCTGCAAAAAGAGATTGGACAGCTACCTAATGGAGATGCTCTAGTTGGAGTTCCTGTAAAGAGCAGGGATTTGGACTTGGTCACCTCCGGGGCCCCTTCCAACTCTATTATTCTATGATTCTATGTGTCTTCCCAGTTGAAATAGATCCATCTGCCCCTTGAAGAAATGGGTGGTAGCTCTCCTTTGTTTGAGTTTTATTGGCTTGGACATTTGTCTGTACACCACTGCCATTCAACATGAGAGGTTGTGTAGGACAACCAGTGCATAATTCCCCATGTGGAGGTTTTTATGCTACACAACATTGATTTTGGATCATAGGCATTGTTTTGCTTTTCAGTCCAGTTCTATGCATATTCTGGAAGAAACTTGACTTATATGAGTGCCAACTCTTAAGGAACTGTAAGTAGGACTGTGTTGATGTTGTTGGTTTATTTCATTTTGTGTTAACCTTCTTATCCATTGCTGCTCACTGGGACTCAAATGGGAACACTTTGCTGACTGTTCTTCCCAGATGATTGTGCCAGGAAGGCTACCCACTAATGTGTTCTCATCTTTCCCCATTCATCCCCTGAGTCAAGGATGTAAGGACACTGCAGCTGTGAGGAGAATGATAACCAAGAAGACACACTGAAGCACTATCCTAACAGCCACCTGCCAACCTGTGGCCATGTTTCCTTGATTCCTCTATCAGTATTAAACATGCACACGTACACACACACACATATCCCTACACCACAATTCATCTGGGCATTACTGTCTGTAACAGGTAAATGTGTGATAACACACTTTGCCCATTAACACTGCAGCTGCATAGGAGATTAGCTATGCGGCACCCTGGTAAGCTATCAGCTAGGCATTTATAAAATAAGGTTTGGTGTCTAATTGTTTGCTGAGTAGCCTAGGCATTAAACTCTTCAGTGCTCAACAAAATCCTAGCACTGATGTTTCCCTCCACTGTCAGGTTAAAAGCATGTATTTTTGAAGAGAATTGGTTAAATCAGGACTAATCTGCATTACTCAGATCTTTTCTTTCCTGTACAATTACAGAAACGTTCTTTATTCCTTCCAAATTCATCCCATGTAAAGATGGGGATACACTCTATGGCCTGAGTTCTGGATGTTTGTTCTACCTATCTGTCTTCTCACCCACCTACTGTTTAGATGAGCAGGGTTTGGTTTTTTTTACGTCAAAGTGATTCACATATTACTTACATTCTATGTTTCTTCAGTGATTTTTTTTTAAAAAAATGCTTTTTAACAGCATTTAAAACTCTTAAAAAGAATAGTTATCTGGTAGAAATACAGAGTTCTGCCTGATCAAATCAAAACCAAACACAGTCCCGTGGAAGAGTAGGCTACTAGATTTTGCTGTACTTTGTATAATTCACAGTTATAGATGGGACAATCTGTCAGTGTAGCTTTCTTTTATACTCATGTTTTTAAATGCCATTTTCTTTCCATCCAGAATCTCTTTGCTGACCAGCCATGGAATAATGAGACAAGGAGCAGAGAACTGGGTTGAAAAGTGCCACTTTATTAACCTAGAAATTATTTAAACTTGAGTTGAGCCTGGAAAGACACAAAGGATGGGGCAATCTTATGCAGGATCAACTGAAGACAAGCATCACTCAATGACTTCCTCCTTAGCCTTCTCCTGGGTGAATCCCAAGGGCAACCCAACATCTGGGTTGCTCCCCATCTGGCCATCTATTGGAAGGCAAATGCAAGGTAAGTCCATCTCCAAGTCACAGGACTTAAGTGAGAGCAAAGCCCCACACCTAGGCCAGCCCTAAAGGTAATCTCCTTCCCCACACCTGGGTCTGAGGACCAAAAGAGGGAGTTCCAGAGCCCTCTCCTTCTCCAAAAGGGTGTCAAGGTATTCACCAGAGATCTTATTTCTTTCCTCACCACTTGCCAAGTGATCACCTATTTAAAGAAAAAAAAAAGTAGGTAAAACTAACAAAAATTCCTACCATCCCTGGGGCAACCAGCAAAGCTCACACTGCACTGGAGGTAGGAGAATGAGTCAAAATGCCATCCAAAAGGAAGGAAAGAGGGGTGAGTGGAGCTAAAAAACTCCCTGGATTCACCGCCAAACATCTGGTGTCCTGGCGCATTGTTGTCTCATGTCGTCAACACTGGTCTCACCAGTAAATAAAAATGGATCTTTCTCTGAAGCATCTCTTGCTCTGTGGGTCCAGGTCCATATTCTCTGTCTGCCTACTGGAAAAGGCAGAGAAATTGCATATGCATGTGTAGGAAAGGTGAAGAAGAGAGATTCAGGATGGAAAAACAAACCTCGTGACATTACTTAAAATCAGAGAGACAGGCAGATAGACTGATGAGAATATTAGTAAAAAAAAAATTTTTTTTTTAAAAATGGCCTGAAACAATTTTTTATCCATTGGCACCCATGTTTCTGCCACAGAAATGATCATATTGTGTATGTTTGCCATCCAGTTGTTAAAGATGAGGATCTTCTCAGGAAAAAGGAAAAGTTGCAACTTGAACTCAGAACTAATGCATATGGATTCACAACCAGACACTTATGAGTTAAACATGCAGAAGCCCTAGGCCTGTAGGGGCAAAATCTGTCTGTATGACAGAGGCCCTTTCCACACAAGGTGAGTGAATCGCTCTGTGCCATTACTTACCAGCTCTTCTTGGGTCCGAAGTAATGCACACTGTCCCTTGAGCCCTTCCACAGGGCTCATCCATTGGTGCAGGGTGAACTGTAGATCCGCACTGCTCCAGCTCAAAATGGTGTCTTCCGGAGTCTTCGTGGGAGTGGACCAACTGCTGAGGCTGGCCACACCTACAGCCTGCCCTCCGCTGATCGCAGACTCGCATTGGTGCAACCCTGTGCATCTGCACAGGTAAGTAGAAACGCAATGGTGCATTCCAGAAAATGTAAAGACCTGATTTTTCTGGTCTTTACTTAGTGCAGGGGAGGACCACTTGGAGGCGGGTTGGATTGGACTGAGGTTGGAACTAAATTAAATAGTCTGCACCTAGTTTGATCCAAGGTGCAGACAACCTCCGTGCCAGGACACCTTGGCCCATGTTAACTGCCTCATGAAGAAAGGGCCTGAAACTGCAAATTTTGGTTTCTCCTGTATTTGATTTCCTCCCTCCAAGGATCTGTCTATGGCATATATGATGAAACGTATGCATTTTGGTACATTCTGATGAATAGCAAATGGAAATGAAATCTCAACCTTCTCTATTCCCAATAAACATTGTGGAAAACTAATTTCTGCCAAATCAGAAGCACAAGTTTCTAGTCCAAAAACCAAAGCCCTAGCATCTACTCTCCCATTCGCAGCCTGCCCAACATCTACTCCAGTTACTCATACCGAGCACTCCTCTTCATGCTGCAACCTCCATCTCACTAGCTGGCACCCATTATTTTGATTCTCTTGCAATGCCTGTGAAGCAAAGGCAAACCACATTACTCAAGAGGGACACTATGTCAGGGCTCTAGATACAGTGTGAAAAAATGATGGGTCCCAAGCAGAACTGCCAGGCAGGGAAAAAAGGCAGCAAGATGTGAGAGCCTTCTCCTTCCACAATGAAATTTCCCTTCAGTCCCCACATTTCTAGCATTTAAGTGATGTGAAACTTCAGTTGAGCATTCGGAAATACAGTGTAAGCATCCAAATAAAAGAGGCAGGTAAAATGATCAAGGAAATGTTACCACATAAGATGGAAGATTTCTAGATATGGGGGGGGGGAGACAGTATTTCACTATTTGTGAAGCTATAAATTTGGGGACCAAAGTAAAATTTAACAGTATGAGGGGGAGATAAACCCTTATCTGGAAATCTGGAAAGCCAATTCCCTCATTCCCCCCTCCACCATAGCTACACCACCAGACACAGTGCTTGCCAGCTTGCTGCGCCTTTTCTTTTTCTTTTTCTTTTGCTGTTCTTACTACAGGTTCCACCTGCCAGAACTATGTAACAGAGTGCCCTATACAAGGGAGGGCACTTTCTGTGGGGAATAAGCCTGATTTGTTATGAAAAGTGAGGCAAGTGGCAGGCACTGTTGGGACATAGTGATAGATGCTTTTCTTTCCTTTGCCACGTTCTCCTATGAAGGATACAGTTGTGTAGGCAGCCTAAATCAGACTGCTGCCCATGAGTGTGGTGGAAGACATTGTGGCCAATGCTGTAGTAAAATTCAGCTGCGACCCAATATCAGTTACATATCAATGGTCAGCCCTGATGAAGGTTTCCTTACGTGTATTGCCCCCATCAAGAGAACCACCTGGGGAAGTAAATCATAGCTCCTGTGAAATCTGGCAGCAGTCTTGTAGGTTTCACCCCAGGCCTAGGCCATTTCTGCACTAGACTGTTATAGCGCTATTATTTTACTTTCAACATCCTATGGAATCCTGGGTTTGCAGTTTAGGCAGGGCCTCAAAGGTCCCTCCCTAAACTGCAAACCCCAGGATTCCATAGGATGTTGAGAGTGGAAAAATAGTGCTATAACAGTCTAGTGCGGAAATGGCCCTAGACATGAAGACTGCGTGAACATCAAAATCAGGGACAGAAACTGTGTGAACCTTCAGAGGATGCTGGACTGCAAATCTCAGTGGTCCTAACAATGATGCTGGAAGCTGAACTTCAACAAGTTGATTGTGAGCATGTTTCCATAGTCTTGTGGAAATAATATCTGCATGGATTCTAAGCTTCATATTCAAACTGATTCCTTAACATATTTTCTTGCAAGTGGGCTCAAATAAGATTCATATCCAGACATGTATTTTAGGCTTGTGGTCTTAATTAAAATTCTAATTTAAGATCTTGTTTATTTTGGGGATTTAATTATAATCTCCATGCGCTGTTAAACACACAGGGCTTTTGTTTTGCTTCTTCCAGAAGAGCAATGAGACAGACACCCTCCTGATGTGTATGGGAGATTTTTTCACAGGTGGGATGCTTGGCTTTCCAAGAGCTGAAGCTGTTCCCACCATGAAGAAGCAAATGATAGAAATATTCACCAGTTAGATGTCTTAGCATTCAGTCTTTTAAAAGCACAGGACCCATGCTAAGAAAAGCTGCCTCTTTGAAGCTGTATATATGGCTGGAAAATTGTTGGTAGGGCCCAGTAAGAGTAGACCAGTTGAATCACTATTAAACATAAATCAATGGATAGGTAAATCCAAGTGCTTCACTGTCTCTAATTGTAATTATCTATAGGTTGTGGCCATACATTCATTTTATTTCCTTTGCCATTGTTCTTTACACAACATATTGAACAAGTAAAACATTCACTCATTTTTAGTAATAAATAACCAACATTTTCAAAATTTCTTCATTAAGGGGATAGAGGGAACTTGAGATTTAAAAGTTCCATATTTCAGAGAAAGCAAAAATAGCAAATTTATCCATCCAGGTAAAGCAATCTGAGTTGTGTGAGAAGACCTTGAAATTCTAAATCATCATGTGGTCAATAATGGTTTTGGAGTTGAATAGTGGTTGCCGCCGCCACCCCTTTCCTCCTCCCTTCTTTTTCTTTATTTCCACTGAAAAGTTATTTATCTTTAATAGCTAGATAGCAGATATAACATGTGTTACCAGACTGCATACCCCCCGCAGTTTGATATGGTTTAATTGATAAAATATGATTTAATTGGCAAAATATATGAATTGGTACAATGTGAAACATGACCTGCAACGACTGTATGGCTGGGTTGGATAAAAGGAAGAGACTGGCTGAACACATGTATCATGGATTAGGTCAGAAAATACCTCTATGTGTAGCCAGGTCATAGTCAGGAAATCACTAGGGCCATTTCCACACCATACTGTAACAGCACTACTATTCCACTTTCAACATCCTATGGAATCCTTGGGTTTACAGTTTAGGGAGGGGTCACAAACCGCAGGACTCTATACAGTGTTGAAGGCGGAATAATAGAGCTATATGAGTCTAGTGCAGAAATGACCCAGGAAATTCCAGGGATAATAGACTTTCAGTTAGCCTTAACGACAAAACTTTTTGGACAATAGCATCTCAGAGATTCTCACATGACAGCTGATTGTCTTAACTCCTCTTCCTCTGACTAAGACAACTCCTCCTTTGTCCTAAAACCTGTCTGACAAGTACCGAGCTGTCAGGATGACCATTAGCCCTTTGTCATCTAACACTGAGACCAGTAGCCCATACCAGAACTCATTATCCAGACTGAGAACTCCATTGTTTACTTGGCTGGAGAGCCATTCACACCTTTGCCCTCCAGGGAGAAATCAGGTATTTAAAGACCTGGTTTTGGCCTGTCAACTCACAGTATAGCGACAGCTGGTCGCCACTCAGCTGCTCTGATCCCTGATTGTGTATTGTCCTTAGATGCAAGTCTAAGCCTCATTGCTACTTCTTCACTGCTCTTTGAAACCAGTAAACATCATCCACTGTGTCCTGAAATCTTGCTGTCCAAAACTTTCCTCCCTTTTTCTTGTGTGATTGTGTGACTGCTTGGATCTTGTGTGTGTGATTAATTCCCCTTAATAAAACACATAAAGCTTACTTTTGGATCTCTGGATGATTCTTCCTTGCAGAAGTACTGGTAAACATAGGTGTAAAAGATCTTGTTAGATTACCCCCACTTTTGTCTCCTCTTTGAGCTAATAATTCCCCACTGTTTCACAGAGGCACTGGTATCATGGATGTACCCCTGAGTCACCCACATTTGGGGGTAACACATGAACTTCTCCATATTGAGTATAGCTGTAACCACTGAATTTGGCCAATGAAGATGGACGAGAATTTCATTTCTAAGAACTACGTGTGTCTGTGCCTTCAGGTTGCCTGTCAGCTTACTGTGACCCCATGATTTTCATAGGGTTTTCTTAGGCAAGGAATACTCATAGGTGGCTTTGCCAGCTCCTTTCTCTGAAATATAGCCTACAGCAGCAACCTCCCCCAAAAGAAACTTAACCATTTTCGAAATGTCTTCATTGAAGGAAAAAAAAAGTGGAGAAAATGAAATGGACATAGCGTTCTACCCCTGCACAAAACTAAAACTCCTCATTGCTCTCCCAGGAATTCTCCAAACTGATTTAATTCTCTTCATAAAATGGTGTGCAAGAGATGTTTCATTAACAATACCACACCAAAATACCAGACCAAGAGTGCAAACAGCAAGGGGAAAAAAAACCTTTAAATTTCCAGAGTACTAACACAAAATTGTAAGAAGCCAGAGGTTGCTGAACCAATGGCTGTGAAATGTAATCAAAGCAAAACTCTCATATTCCTGTTACAGTACTGATTTAGAGGACAGAGGTGTTCATACCTGCATGTCCTTATGACATAACGCAAGAGCTGAAACGTCAGTGGAACTTTAGCACCAGGCGCTGTTCCCCTTGTGAAGATGCAGAGGGGAGTTAACATTCTCGAGGAAAACTCCACAGTGAATAATAATAAATGGACTTCAAAGCTATATTTTAGAGAAGCACTTTCCTTCATCTCAAAGCACAGCTCAGGCACATAACCTGGGTAGTAGAAGGAAATAAAGATGTCAAGGGAAAATAAAACGACATTTTGGAACTCTCAATGACTGTTGTGAGGATTTGAGGCTTCCAGATGCAGAAAGATGCAGCAAAGGAGAACATAAGTAACATGGGTACATAAAATGTTATTTAAAAAAAAAAAAAAAGCAAAGGCTTTCCCAGATAGCTCTAAATCTCAAAGATACCACACACAGATGCTGACTCAGAAATGCTGCTCTGCTGATTTCCTCCATGAAATGCAGGGTCCCAATGTCATCAGCGTAACTCATTTCTTTACAGTGGGACCCAAATCATTTGTTTAGATCATGTCATAATCAAGAAGATGAGAAATACGGTATTTCTTTTCCATAGAACCATAGAATCTTAGAGCTGGAAAGGATCATAAGGGAAAGCTAATCTAACTCCCTGCCATGCAGGAATACACAACTGAAGAACTCATGAAAGATACCCATCCAACCTCTGTTTAAAGAAATCTAAATGTGGAGACCAAATAAAACAGAACAGACACTGTAAATGATTTTTATACCAGTTTTCCTATCAGACTCAATCAATTTACATCAGTAACAATATTGTGCTTTGAATATATCACAAGACAACATGATCCACTGGAAAATATAACCTTGCTGTACAAAGGGGAAGGCAATAGAAAAGGAAGAAAACCTCATTACAGGGGCATCAACTTATTCAAGGAAGCCATGGCCCTGAGCTTGCAAGGGCTGTGGATGACCTGAGTCGGGCTGTGGATGACCAGAGTTCTTTGAGGTCACTTCTTTATAGGGTTGCTGCAAGTTAAAACCAACTTGACAGCAAATCACAATAACAAACAAACCATATAGAATCAGGGCTTTCTCCAGTTCAGGGATGACAAAGTTTTGGTCAATGCATATATTGGAGGTCCTGATGTCATCCAACAGTATTTTTGACAGTCTTCTTGCACAGAGCTTGGAAAGTTACTTTTTGGATTACAATTCCCCAAATCCCCATAAACTTCTGGACAACGGCTGGCTGGGAGATTTGTGAGCAATAGTAGTTGTTCAGTTGTTTACTTGCAGACATACTGTTGCAATCTGGCATGGAAAAATCTGTGTTTCCCTATCCTCTCGTTGCTGGTGCTGCTAAAAACTTACAGCTAGACTGAAGATATGGAAGAAAATGAGGGGAGAGGCTAGAATAAAAAGGAGCTCCTCTCTTAGAAGCTTTATTAATTGATGCACTCCTCTACAGCCACCAGGAGTCATTGAAAGCAACTGTTTCTGGTTCATTCCTTACCCTCCAATCCAAGCTTGTTTTCTATCTTCTGTTCCAACACTGGGAGCTGCTTGCTATTTTAACTGGGAGACACAAAGTGATTTGGTTCACATTTTAATGCCAACTTATTGTCTACCATCCCCTTTAGTCCTTCTAAACTAATACTTCTTCCAATTATGTGATGCTGTTTTCCAGTCAGGAAGCGTGTAGACAAATGCATACACAAGGTTGAAATCTGTGCAGAATTGTTTTATGCACATTGGTGAAAATAATACAGAAAAATGTTTTACAGTTTGGACCAACCATTTACCTAACAGGGAAATACATTAGGAGAAATGCACACAAAAACACATATGGGAAATTGGATTCATTATAGCTGAGGTGGAAAAATAGGGGACATTTAGGGAGGGGCTGGACAGCCCCTCCCTAAAGTGCAAACCCCAGGATTCCATAGGATGTTGAAAGTGGAATAATTGTACTATAAGTGTGTAGTGTGGAAACGGCCATAGTAATGTCAAAGCTGTTCTATTATATAGTGCCCTGACACAGTGTTGTTACACCTCATTCTGGGAAATGTTGAAATGCAGGAATTTATAATCTGTTAATTTTGGTTTCTCTGATTGTTTTCCCCTATTTTTCCATCTCAGTTATAATGAATCCAATTTCCCATTTGCGTTTTTGTGTGCATTTCCCCTAATGTATTTCCTTGTCAGGTAAATGGTTAAGGTCAAGGTCCAAACTGTAAAACATTTTTCTGTATTATTTATATAATAAAGCCTCTGACAAAGGAGCTCCTTTTTATTTTAGCCCCTCCCCTCGTTTTCTTCCATATCCTCTACCATTACACTTTTTAACTCATTTCAAAATATACCAGGTTCTCTCTCCTCATTACACCTTCCTCCTCTGTCTTCAGCTGACTTCAGTTGCTGCAAACTGAGACCCTTTCTGCAGCTTACCTTTTTTCAGCGCTGGGGCAAAGGAATCACGCGAGCAGCCTCCAGTGAGAGGCTCTTGCGTCTCTGCTGCTGCAGATCCGCATAAGCTGCCTGCTTCCGAGCAGGTAGCACGAGAGCGCCACCTCTTCCTCCCACAGCATAGCCTGGGAGTTTCCCAGGCTGCGCTGGGGCAGGAAGTGTGACCGCCACAGCTCCGGAAACTCCACATGCATGGCAAGTGCGTGCAGGGCCCTGGATGACCATTTTTGGCTGAAAGCCGAAAATGAAAAAGTGTGTGAGTGGCACCTACCCTACCCAGGAGCATTGCACGATTGTGAGTGTGTCATGCAGATCACTCCTCACAATCACACAATGCTCCAGGTGACCTTTCGCATGGCATATGCAGTGCAAAAAGGGCCTGAGTTCAAAGTGTGAAAGTATTTTGCACTCAACTTACTTACTTACTTAGAAAATATTTTGCACTCAACTTACTTAGGAGGAAAGGAGAGGCAGAATCTTGCCCTTCCCACTAAGGAAGAAGATGTCTTAGGACAGTTGGAGGGTATGGTATCCGCTTATGGCAGTCAAGGTTTCACAGGTCATGAAAGTTTTCTTCCTCGTTACGGGCATTCCCTGTTTATTCAACAGGTTAGGGACCAGAGTGCTGCCAGAAACTGTTGAAATGCAAAAGTGAATCAACTCATTGCCATCTTTTTGTTCAGTATTTACAAATACTGAATAAAAAGGTCGCACTGAACTGAGAGAAAAAGTAGTGTGTGATTGCAAATACTATATAAGAGATGCACTGTGCATAGTTTCTAAGAGACACACTGCACATCTCTTAGAAATTGTGTGTAGTGCATCTTCTATATGGTATTTCTAATCATATACAGATTTTTCTCTCAATCTGTGTAGAGACTGAACAAAAACATGATGTTGAGTCGATTGAGTGAAAAAGCAACATGTGGTTGCTTGTCAACGATCTGTTCTTTCAACCCCTTTCAATTAGCATGCGTGGTCAAAAGAGCAGACACAGGCATCAAATATATGGGTTCTAGTTGTAATTATAAAGGGTCGACAGGGCAGATCATCAAAAAGTTGGTCATCAAAAAGCAGTGGGTGTGTGTAATAGCTTTTTCCATCTTAACTACCCTCCGATGTTGCTTGGCCACACTTGTCCCAGTTTTCTTCTGTGATTAAGTTGGAAGGTATGAGATAATGAGCTTGTGTATCAACTGATATATAGAGTCTGTGTTGATTCTAGGACCTGTAGTCCACAAAAAGGAATGTTCCAAGTTCTGGTTTCGTATAATGTTCTGCCAGAGCATTGTGTTTTACAATTGTGGTTTACAATGCTCTGTTACTGGGGCTGTCCAAAGTAAAGTAAAGTAAAAGAAGCAACAGCAATAAAACTATAGCAGAGCAAACAAGACAAACACTTATCAAAAAGAGTATACTTTTCAAAAGCTCTTCTAAACTCTCAAGAGTAAACATTAAATAGTTCTGGAACCAGGAGAGAAAAGGCTAAGCTAGTGGTTGCAACAGTGCCTGAAGAGCACCAGATCTTTTGTTCCTGGTTAAGGAGAGAAAGAAATTGTTGAAAATGTGAGAGATGACTGTGGATTTCTCAAGCAAAGTCGTCAAACTGGCAAAGCAGAGGTACAACAACAGTCTCATACCTGCTAACCTACCCACACAAGTTCCAGAAAAGAAAAGAAAACAATCTTAGTCTTCTTTGTCAAGTAGTGTTAACATCCCTCACACACCTCATCCTGCAGAATAGCAAAATTTATAAAAACTGGACACTTATGACTGGGAAACATGCGTTAAGCAAGACGTTGGCTGTAAACATGGGCTAAGTTAGGATGGCCTCAGCATGGCTAGGTCATAAATTCAAGAAGATTAGGTGGGAAAGCCTGAAGTTAATGGGCTTCCAATAGTCCCTTCAATAGGACAGGCAATCAAGACAATAGTGGAAGAAACTGCCCAGGTATGGTAGGCAAGCAAATGTACTGTATGCATTTCCTACAGAGAACTTCCCCATCCACCTTACCCAACCAAGACATAAAGAGGCTATCAGGACTCTCACCAATGCTTTGTCACCTAAAGTAAGATAATCAGGCTGTTCCATCCCCCTTTATTTACTCTGCAAGAAAGTCATTAACTCACACCCTTTCAGGGTGGGAAATAGAATATGAAAAACCCATCTCCAGCCCAGGTAATTTTCTAGTAGTTTGGGTGTCACGCTACACCCAAGCTTCCTATTCGTCCATGCTGTCCTCAAACTCTTGTTTGAGCCACTCCTGTTTGATCCTCTGCTCCAGAACCAGTAAATATTAGCCTCTACACTTAAAATCTCTCTCTATCCAACCCTTCTCACTTCTCCCTTCACTAGCCTTGTATGATTCATGAGAGTACTTGATTTCTTGTGTGTATCTGTTGCCACATTTCTTGTGCGTGTGTCTGTGCCGACGTGTGACCTATTTAAATGGCAACACCCAGCCAATTCTTCCTGTTTACCCCATAGGCCACCAGTGCTGAGTAATCAAAAATTTCCTTGGTATTTTTTTCCCCCAAATGTCACCAATCAGGTAACCAAGGCCAGCTCTGAAAGTGGCCATCTGAAGCCTGCACTGCCCCAAAAGGTGGGACAGCATGCTCAACAGATGCTGTGCAACCATTAAAATCATGATGTTCCAGTCCAGGGCAATTCTGCCTCCTCAGCAGCCCAAATAGCTATGGAAAGGGGGAAATGGAGCTGGATTGTTGAAAGGTGAAGCAACACATAGGTAAATCTCATTTATTCAAAGGATTAACTATCGTTGGGAGTAACAAGATTTAGGCCAAAGTCTTGTGAGATGAAATGAAAGGACATAAAGGTGAGACTTGGAGACACTCAGACTAAGAGTGGCAGAGTTTCACATCCCTCCTTCTGGGGCCCATTCACACTACACCAATATAGAACTATGTCCCACTTTAACTGCGACATCAACATTCTATGGAATCCTGAGGTTTGTAGTCTTGTAAGGCACCATGATCCTTCCTAAACTGCCAATTTCAGGATTCTGTGGAATATTGCCAGGGCAGTTAGATTGGAATATAATGCTACAATTGTGTTGTGTGAATGGGCCCCTGTTACTAAGGGCCTTTCTGTACTACATAACTATTAAACTATGATTCCACTTCAATTACCATGGCAGCCTCCTAACGACTCCTAGGGTTTGTAGTCTTGGGAGGTACTAGAGTTCTCTGGCTGAGAATTCTAAATACCCCTCCCTAAACTGCAGATCCCATGATTCCATAGAACAGAACCATGGCAGTTAAGATGGGATCATAGTGCAATAGTTATGTAGTGTGGAAAGACCTTCAGCTTGGCCTTTAAGAAAAAAGGAAAAGAAAGATCAGATCTCCTACCTTTCTCTTTCTACCCCACTGCGGGGCTATCCTTATTTAAAGGGAAAGGGTCATGAGTTAGGTTGACTGTTTGGGTAAATTTAGACTGGAACGTTTAGCTAGAAAATGACTGTTAGGCTCACAAAGCTTTCTTCTCCTGTGGAAGGGTTAAACCCCAAGCATTTTATCTGAGCACAAGGTACTCAAAATTTGAGATTCCTAGATTCTGCATGACACTTCTAGTTTCTGGACTTGAAATAGTTTGGAAATATCTATTTCAAACCTTTAGATATTCAAAGAATAATAAAATGAATGCACAATCCAATAGATAGCAGTATTACACATCATTTAAAAAAACACAATCAATAATTACATTTTCTGCTTCAGATTTCTGACATGCTTTGGTTGCAACTTTCTCTTCAGTTCTTTTTATTACTTCTATAATTCTATCAGCAAATAAGCAGTCTTTAACTACTCAATAGAATTTTGCCTTCCATAGTCTTGAGAGAAGATATGAGTTGCAGAAGTTGGGTTAAAATAAGGGGGAAACATATGAAATTGCCTAGGGTTTTTTTTTTTCAGTGCTAAGCATAGGGTTTTATTAATGTTGCTGACTTGCTCCTAAAGTCAGGCTAGGAAGCTTTCTTTCCCACTATCAGTCTTGATTCATCGTATAAAATCACAGAGCTGAAAAGGATCACAAAGACCCTCTCAATGCACAAGTATACAACTAAAGGTGTCCCAAAAGATAACTATCCAACCTCTGTTTAAAGATCCTCCAAGGCAATCTGTTCCACTGGCAAACACCTCTTTCAGTCCAGAAGATCTTCTTAATGTTTATGAAGAATCTACTTTTTTGTTTGTTTGTTGTTATTTGAATCTATTTGTTTGTGTTCTAGTCCCTGAAGCAGCAGAAAACAAACTTGTCTTATCTTCTATACATCATTTCTTGAAGTAATTAAGTATGGCTATCATATCACCTCTCAATCTTCTTTTCCCCACAGCTATACACACTACTTCCCTAAGCCAATCCTCATAGGTCTTGGTTTCCAGACCTTCATTCTGGTGTTGCTCCACTGGAAAAACCCTAGCCTGGGGTCTACAATTTTGATATTAAAACATGATTCCATGTGTCTGAGAGATCACCCGAATGAGCATGTAGGCAGGCATGGTCAAACAACTGAAAACCAGGTTAGGCCAGTAAAATCCCTAGTCACATAGCCCCAGGAGACCTCAAGGTATGTAAACACCCAATAAACAAAGGATCCTCAGCCCTGAGATGCTGAATTGAGGGGATTAGCATGTCTGTCCCAGGTTGAGTAAATATTCCATCAGGAGAGACCATTTACATGAAGTCACACCACAAACTAACGCAGCCAAAGATCCTGAGACTTTGGCAACACCTTGCAACCCCATCACACAAAGGAAATGACCATTGTGGAGCTTTGTTATTGCTCAAATACTCATTGTTCTCCCCGGGAAAGGATTAGTTCTCCAGGTACTTTTCCCCCTACAAATAGTCCCAGTTTTTGAGCATTTCTTCGGATCGCTCCTAGTCTTCCCAGCAGACCATTTCTCTGTCAGTTGAGTGATCCCCTCAGCCCTCTCCATGCTGAGCCCCACTTCTCCACTGCCTTCTCAGACCCAGGACTTCAGGAAGAAGTGCAGTATTACCCCAACTGTACCCCTTCAATATTCCCCTATCCAATTTCCTCTCTTTTGTTTCTTAATAGCTCTTGGGTGCGTGTGTGCATGATTGTGTTGGTGCGTGAGACTTGCATTCAATAAAATCATTTATTGGACATTTTTGCTTGGTTTTTGGCTTGGCCTGACCCCGTAAACACTGGGTAAAAAGACCCCACTAGGTTACCCTGCCTCTCGCATTGCTATAGCTGGTGCTCTGGCTAGTTTCCATTCCCCATCATGTGCAGCACATTGAGGTGTACCCCAAGGGACCCCAGAAATCAGGGTAACACTGGTGCAGAGCAATGGATCAGCAATTAAGGCTGGTATGGAATTTTTTGCTCCCCCATACACCCATCAAGCTATCCTAGCTGGCAAACCTACTCTCAAA
Organism: Ctenosaura bakeri; assembly: GCA_948474755.1. Classification (NCBI taxonomy): domain Eukaryota; kingdom Metazoa; phylum Chordata; class Lepidosauria; order Squamata; family Iguanidae; genus Ctenosaura; species Ctenosaura bakeri. Next base: position 13,348 of record CAOLHI010004671.1, on the reverse strand, counting down.
CAGAGGATCAAGGAAGGCTTTTCCTATGTTATGTTCTGAGAGACTAATTTTTATGAGTATTTTATTTTATGTTCTGAGAGACTAATTAGTTTCCGGGCACAGTACAAGGTGTTGGTTCTTATCTTTAAAGCCCTTCATAGCTTGGGGCCAGCCCACCTGCAGGATTGCCTTCTCCCATATAATCCGCCCTGCACATTAAGGTCCTCTGGGAGGAATTTACTGCAGCCAGTCAGAACTAGGTTGGCTGCGGTTACCCAGAGGATCTTCTCTTCTTTCGCTTCCAAGTTATGGAATGGCCTGCCGGAGGAGACCCAGCATATTACCAGTCCTGACAGCTTTAAAAAAGCAGTCAAGACTGATCTCTTCCAACAGGCCTTCCAAGATTAGCATTTCCATTGCCTCCCATCAATTGTCTTGCTGCTTTGCTAATAGTAATTGATGGACTGTTAATTGCTATGTGTTTTAAGGGGTTGGTTTAGGTGGGTTGGTGGGTGGGGAGGATTGGGTATGTTTTTAATGTATTTTAATGTATTTTAATGTATAATGTATTTCATGTTGTTCGCTGCCTCGATCCATGTGGAGAGGCGGGATAGAAATAATAATAATAATAATAATAATAATAATAATAATAATAATAATAATAATAATAATAAATTTTGTGGTGATGAGAGGAGGCTGTTTTATTCATTTTTTTCTCCAGCATGTCCTGGAGTGTGCAAGATTTGTAAGTTGTGAAAAAAAGACAATGGAAATTGGCCAGGCATAAAAATAGATAGATAGATAGATAGATAGATAGATAGATAGATAGATAGATAGATAGACAGATAGACAGGTAGGTATATAGATAGCTGTCTTACAGCAGAGAACTAAGTCTGCTTCAAAGAAATGAAGATGAAACCCATTTGTATTCATTTTTGAATGAATGGGAAGTGAACCAAATGGGAACCATTTCAATCTATGTCTTATTCGTTCTGATTTAAATGGCCAATCCAAGATCAGTGCTAGGTTCAAGATCATTGGAGGAGGAGAGAAGTCTAGGGATTAAGAAGCCAGGGAATCAGTTACTAGCCATGAAAACCAAAATAGGCAGAGGGATGTTCAAAAAATCAGAATCCAGAAAGCAAGGCAGGATCTCCAGATTGGTTTGGGTGTCTTTTCTACAGAGTGAACAATATAGATGTTTCTTCCAGCATTTGATGAGTGTTTGCTGTCTGCCTTATCTAAGCAAGCTGATTGTTTGGGGGGAACAACTAGGGCAGCATCGAATGAGCTGCAAGTATTCAGAACCACTCCACAAACACTGTTGTACTGCTGCTATGCCAAAGAGGGGCACAACAATTTCAGACTTGATACACTCAGTGCATGCACCCCTGCCCTGGAAAAAGGAAGGATGTTACCAAAGGCCAATAGCCTTAAAGCTGACTTCATTTCCACAATTGAGGAATGAGGTGCTTCCTCTGCCTGAACAATGTGGCTATGGGAGCAGGACCTGTGGACACATAATTCTATTAAGCCAGGGCTGAGCCCTGTGCATTCCTGCACATTTATGGCCACCCAGTCTGCTCCATCTGTTAGTAAATCATCTAAAATGTGCAAATAAAGTAACTGCTGACTGCAACTTTTGTGTTTGTCAGAGCATTTTCAGTGAGAGCGGGGAATATGAACAAATCCACCATTCCTGTAAGCCTCTGGGAACCAATCTTTCTCTGGGTTTTTCTTCAATCACCCTCAAATATTGGGAGGTATGGGGGCTTTCAAGGGGCTGGACTTCACAGACTGAAAAACATGAGTCAGGTCACATGGATCCTTTGGATTGCATTTTCCCCTGACTTTATTTGATCTCTTGGGAGTCTCTGAAAAGATAAAATGGTAGCTGCATTAGTGCACCAGGGTCTCAGTTGGGCCATTTCTGCACTAGACTCTTATAGTGCTATTGCTCCACTTTCAATATCCTATGGAATCCTGACACTTGCAGCTTAGCAAACTGCAAACCCCAGGATTCCATAGGATGTTGAAAGTGGAATAATAGCGCTATAACAGTCTATTGCAAAAATGGTTTTGATCTTGGGACCAGGACAAATGCACAGCCTTACTACCTTCTGGAGCCACTCTGAGATACAGGCTATTATAATAGCAAAAGCCGTACATTTCTATACCTCTTATCAGTGCTAAGCACTCCCTAAAGGGTTTACAATGTGTTTAGCTAATTGCCCCCACCTAGCTGGGTACTCATTTTACTGACCTGTGGAAGGATGGAAGGCTGAGTCAATCTGGATCCCTGCAGGATTGAACTCACAACATTGTGGCTGCAGTACTGGCATTTAACCACTGTGCCACTAGGGTTCTTTGCTGTCCCTGTATTCTATGCAGTGACAAGTGAAAGACAGTATCTTTTGTTTGTGTGTTTCTGACTTTTTTAAAAGGCCACTGAGAGACTTTACAATACGGCATGGTTTGAAGTTGTGTGTCCCTGGCACAAAACTTCCCCCCCCACTAAATAGCACCAGTTCTTCAGAAGGGAGCCCAGGCATCAGAATTTGGCTCTTGCTTCAAGAGCTCAAATAACCACTTCCAATGCATCTTGATTTTGTGGCAGGAGCTGCAGAATCCCAATCTTGAGGTTTTCTTTTAATGCTAGCCAGATTTTTGGACTGGAATGGGGGTGAGTGGGATGAGTGCCCGTGCACAGAAGGGGAGAGGGGAAAGCACCATGCTTAAAGGGTTTTTTTTTAAGAGCAGGAAACTGTTTTCAGCTCACACGTCAATTTCCTCAAGCCCTGTTTTGACAAGCTATTAGCAGATCTGGGATCTCACTTTTCATCCAAGCAGGTTTCCTTAAATTAATTTGCACTGCACCACACAATTCATTAGCCCCGTGCTCAGAGTGAAGTGCTAACATTTCCTGTCACCTCCTGCTCCTTTCTTAACTTCAGCTTCTTAAATCTACAGCAATCAGGACATCAAAAGCTAATCAAATGAGACAAAATATATGCAGAATTTGGGAGCCTGTATGCATTCCATGAAGAATCCAGCTCTTGTGATTGCTCTTGCAAAATTGCTGCTGTTGACTAGGCGAGAGGGACCCCTTGTTTGATCTTTTTTTGTGAGTGACTTATAACAGGAGTCATTTTGTAATTTTGACATTTTTCCCTGCTGCTGGGCCAAACTCAGTCCTCCAGTTTTCTCTAATTTCTCATCCCCTGCAAAAAGGCTTCTTTTTTCTTCCTCATTCTTAAGATGGATGCTTAAAATTTAGAATTTGTTTTGTTTGTATTTTATGGTATACCTTATCACTGAGGGGAATGGCAAGTGGTGTCTTCCGTTTCAGTGGTGCAGTGAATTCACACTGGGTTTTAATCTTCACATTAAAGGAACAACACAAGGTGTTGAACCCTAGCCCCAAAATAACTTCAGCACCTTGGACAGAGCCTTTAAAATCTTTAGTAAAATATGGAGTGGATTCATTATCCCACAGACATGGGAGCCACCAGCCACCATTGGCTGAAGAGGATGTTGCCCCTTGTTTTTTTCCTATTGCACATCTCTCCACCAATATGCATACTTCTTAGCCATCCCAATATGAAAAGAAAAATTACTGTGTGACATCTTTCCTTGGGGTTCAGTTAGAAGCTGGGGGAGCCACAGAGACTTTATAGACCAGGGATGAGCAAGCACAACTGAGGGGAAAAATACTTATAGAATAAGCTGCACCACCTGATTTTTGGCTCAAAATTAGCCAGGAGTCAGAACACATCTTGTGACATGTGGGCTCTCAGCAGGAGTTTTGGGCAGATTGGAAGGGTTTGGAGGATGGTTATATACTTTCTCCCTTGAAGGCCTTCAGGAGCAATAATTATCTTTACTTTTTTTCCCCTGAGGAATTTTACATTCCCCAAAATGTGGGTTTTGGGGGCTTGGTGTGGTCCAGCTAGGTGAAGACTGTAAAAGAGGCAAGAGCCCTTTGACCATACTGTTGCCACCCCTGCTGTAGACCATTGGAGAGTTTATGGTACAATGAAACATGGACATAGCTCAACAACCTACCATATAAGGTAAGCAGAAGATTCCCAGCTCCAGTGATTTCTCTAAAATGCCATTTTGCTTTGTTTTAATTTAATTAAATTGAAAAACAATTTATTTTCTACCCATTTGAAAGAAAATACATAATGGACTGGCCTATTTCCCCCATCATCTTTGAGCTTCATCATTTCAGTGGCAAACAAGGTATAATGCTTATTCCAGAACACATAAGGCAGCAGTGGACAACTTGCTGAGCTGGGATGGATCTAGACTTGGACCCTCTTAGAACCCACCAGGGGTTGGGTCATCCCACTGCCACCAAAAAGCCTACACCTTTCTCTGTCATTTCCCAGTGCTTTGTGAGGAATCAGACTCCTGGCAGCCAACCCCAAGCTAATCATCAACTGAAGTGAGTTATGCAAATCAAATGTGACACCCAATTCCATTCATCAATAATGCTTTTAAACCAATACTTTTAAATGACTCTGCAGCGCACAGCAAAATGTCTAAGGGAATCTGAGTTAGGACAACTTACCAGGTGCACTCAATACTTATTCCAGAAAAAGGGTTTTTTTTTCCCTTTAGAGCACACACACAAACAATACACCAGCCATTTTGCAACACCCAAGAGCGAAAAAGTAGGGTTCACTAGAAGCACTCCCTTACCTGTTTCCAGCTCCCTGGTCTCAGGTGGGAAGGAAAACCTCTGCTAACCTAAAGCAAAGTCTCTGTACCAGAGCAGGGCAAGGAGATCAATAAAAGACTTCAGGCTAGCTCTGAATGGGAGGAGCTAGAAGGATGAAGCTGGAAGACAGGGCATGGGCCACAGTTGCAAGGGAATGAAGGATTGTGAACCAGGACTTACAGACAGTTGGTCTGAAGCCTTTCTTGGCTGCCTGAATGCGTGAGAGGGAGCACACCCAAGAGAGCTGTAAACCAAGTGTGTGTGGGGACTTAGAGGGAGCTGGGAGCAAGCTCCTCTGCAAAGGGAAAAGCCAGACAGATTGGCAAGATGAAGGGAGGACTAGAAGCAGCTAATGTGAACCATCCCTTCATGTCTTGGCAGTTACCTTGTCTTTACTGGTATGTTTGTGTTTTTGCTTGCTCAGTGGAACTCTAACCTTCCCTGGAGTCTATCCCTTCTTGGGTGCCTCACACTTACCAGGATCCTACTGGCAAGGTCGTTCTGATGCATTGACCATTTCCCCTATCTGAGGAGCCTCTAGACATAGGCCATTTCTGCACTAGACTGTTAATAGTGCTATGATTCCACTTTCAACACCCTACGGAATCCTCGGGTTTGCAGTTTCGGGAGGGGCCAATTGGCCCCTCCCGAAACTGTAAACCCCAGGATTCCAGAGGGTGTTGAAAGTGGAATCATAGCACTATTAACAGTCTAGTGTGGAAATGGCCATAGAATAGAGATTCTTCCCCCATGTGAGAGGATCTGAGTACGACTGAGAGGCCCTGAAAGCTGAGGGATTTGATATATCCTTCCCCAAGGAGGCTACGACCTCTGTGACAAACGGCAGAGGTGGTGGCTCATGGTTCCCATTCTAGTGGGGTAATAAACCAAACCACAGTATCGTTATTGTTGCATTTATTTGTATCCCGCTTTTCCCCAGATCTGGGACTCAAGGTAACTTACAAAAATTTAAAGAGATGCCAATAAATGCTAACAGCATTTTCAAAAGCACACAAAAATGAAATATATCTAAACTATAAATAGAATTAAATGCAATTTAAAATTATTATTTTTTAAAAAAATGCGTAACATTATTAAAAGCCTTTTCCACATAAACAGCTAGTTGCCAAGGTCTATTAAAAACAAAACAAAAAACAAAAACAAAAACAAAAAAACCTTCACTTGCCACTACATTTTAGAAACAGGAAGAATATTAAAAAATATTTGCAAAATGGTTAAAAAAAAGAGACAGAGAGTCTTTCTCAAGTGATGGGAAACACTGTCAAGAAGGATGCTAGACAGATGAGACTCTTTGCAATTTGGGACTTATTTCATGCAAAATTTATACATTCTTTTCTGTGGAGGAAACAATATTTTCCCCAAATTAAAAAGCATTTTCTGCACATAAAATAATATTTCTGGTCAGAAGTATTTTTTCGATGCAGAAGGTAATATTCCTGTGTAGAAATATTTCCTGTGTTGAAAATGCTATTTGTTCTGCAGAAAATGCTGTTTTCTGGAGGGTGGGGTGGAGGATGCCAGTTCTGTGCGGAATAAGTATTCATCTATATCCTTTTCTTCATAGGAAGTAGCATTTTATGCACAAGAATGGATATTTCTGCTCCAAAATGTTGCCTTCCGTGCAGAAAATGCTGTTTCCTATGCAGGAAATATGGAAACTTCATGGCAGTGGGAAGAAAATTGCTGAAATGACATCCTATATGTGAATTTTGTGCATATGTCCCAACCTGTGACAACTGGGTTTTTCCAGAATTCTTCTCACCAGGCATTTTCGAACAGCTGAGAAACATGGGCTTTTTTCTTCTCCAAATTTCAATATTCTTTCCATCCCCACACAAGAAAGACATCATGGAGGTTGCCAGGCTTGCCCTTCTATGAACAGGGTTCCAGAGTCTGGAGTAGCCATCAAGAAGGCCTCCTCCTAGTTCTGTTATCCCAAAATGCAGGCGCTATGAGGGCCCCTCCATGATGCTAGTATCTCCTTGCAAAAGTGGGAAATTAATTAGCTCAAAATCAGGAGGTTAACAAGTGGGCAACTTAGCAAGAACTTTCTACCAGTGTTTACATGCTCACACAGGAAAAAAAACAGCCAGAGATTCAAAAGTAGGCTAAAATGTGTTTTATTGAAGGGAATTCACTCATGCATGCACACAAAGTACACACAGTGAAACACTCACACACGAGCTGACTAAAGGATAAACGGAGGAAAAATCATGAATAGAGAGGCTGAGGGTTTGGGGTTATAATTACCAGTCGAGAAGAGTAGTGAAGAAGTTGACATGAGGCTTAGATTTGTGTCTAAGAGCAGACCAGATCAGGATTCAGGGCGACATAGTGGGGTCCAGCATTTCATCTGACTGCATTTGACTTCTCAAACCCAAGGATATATATAATCTATTTCCCTCCCTGAAGGGATGTGATTTAATTGCTTTCTGACAAGGTAAAGAAAAGGGTTTTGGAATGGACTGATTGTTTTAATGTCTTGGTTGAATAGGGTTTCTGGGTCAGAATTTGGCAGGAAATGCACATGGCAGGAGTCTTTGTCTCTGCATCTGGGCACCTCATTATTTTCTGAGGTTGGGTAGTTGAAAAGATTAGCCCAGAGCTTTTAAGTCAGGCTTTCTTGGCTAATTTCAGTGAACTTTTGATCTGGCCACACTGGGATTACCTTTTGGCCTGTTTTTCAGCAAGGGTCCCTTCTTCCACATGGCTTCCAGTCATAGTGTATATAACTTATATTTTATGCCAATTAATATATTTTGCCAATTAAACCATATCAAAATGTGGGAGTGACAGCCTGATAACAGATTCCCCCTCCCACCAGAGATATATGTAGAAAGATGGTGAGACAGAGGGGAAGGCCTCCCCCTGGGGATCTCAAAGCCCAGGCAGGCTCTTACAGGAGACTATGCCTCTTCCTATAACCTGGGCCTAAGCAGACAGACAAAAATGACTATTTTATTTTTTGTGAGAAAGACATGGAAAACTTGGAGGTTTCGAAGACTATTTCTGTTCGAGACTTATTTTGTGCATGAACACACATACAATGTGTATTGGTTTGTACAAAAGATGGCATTTTCTGAACAAAAAAAACAGAGTGGGCTTACTGTGACACCATCATGGAAGTCACAATTGCCACTACAACAATGTACGCAATTGTCAGTTGTTTGAACCTATGACCTAATGTCCCCTTCATTTGAGGTAGATGGCAATCATGACTGCATAATCTACTCCATTGTTTTTGGAAACAGGATAATAAATAATTGTCTGATCATAAATTCTCATGAGGATTGTAGAAGCAGCCAGCTTTTAGCTGAGATTCTCCAATTAGAAAATCACATATGCTTGCTAAATATACAGTTCCCCCACTCCCCAATTCAATGTCTTTCTTTGAGTCTAAAAACAAACCTAACATCTGCAGGCCCAGAAGACCAAGAGCTGTAAGATATGAAATAGAGAACACCACATTGGGGGCTTTTGGATGACTGACGCTTATTAAATAATAACAACCAAAAAAAAAAAAAAGTATTCACATAGTGTAATTCTTCTCATTGGGAAGAAAAAATACAGCGATGCTGATTTTGCCTCAGGGGAAATTTAGTAAACTATTTCACAACCATTATAACTCCCAATTCAGGCATAGGCCAGGCTTAAAACATATTAAAGATTCTGCAAAAAACAAGGGCTCTGAATGATTTTCTTCCTGCACATTTTATTTTCAAAGGAACATTTCCCCCATTCTTTACCAAATGGCAATGCAGTCCATTTGTAATGTGGAAAATTCTATGTTCTTTTGCCTCTTTTGATCCATTTTTGCTGCCAAGTTGCCTACAAGAGGAAATTGGGGAGAAGGAAATGACATTGTTGATATTTACACACCAAAGTCTTTTAGTCAAAGCCAGTTTTGTTTTTGACCATGGGGACTACTGATAGTAATGAGCAGTCTGGATTTTGTCCCCATACATGGCTACAGAATGACACGCACAGAAGACTGGGCTCTACATTTTAGCAGCTGGCCGGCATTTCCCTGGACTGAATTACAGCTACTCTCTGCTTTATGGAAACAATTTCTACTATGTAACATGTTATTGAAATTCCTTTTATTGATTAGTTTTTGTCACTGTTTCCCTGCTTATGTGTATCAGAGATGTTATTATATTAGTCAGTCTAATGAGCTACATAATACAGAAGCATCTCACCAATCTCTGTGTGATCCCTGATTGACTCGGAACATCTGTGTGAGCAGAGAGTACAGCCAAGATCCTACTGGACCACTGGTGGAGCATAAGGTTTGAATCCCATTAGTTTATCCCAACTACAGTTGTCAGATATTAGATCAATATGTAGATGATTCCCATTAATTCAGTACATCCAAGTTCCTTGCCATGAGAGCTTTAATTTGTAATTGTCAGTTTCTGTGTGCTTTTCAAAGGGCTGATTATGATCTATAAAGCCCTATATGACTTTGGTCCAGATATTACCTTTTCCCCATATCATCCCATCCACATTTTATGATCTTCAGTGGAGTCCTTTCTCTTGGTTCTGCAACTCTTATGTGCTTTTTTGTCAAGGACATGAAAGAGGAACTTCTTAGTGGCTGTTCCCAGGTTGTGGAATTCCTTTTCAAGGGAGGCTAGTCAAGCCGCCACTCTGTTGACCTTCTAATAAGAAGCAAAAAGCCTTTTTTGGCTTTGGCAACTGACTGGCTACTGAGGAAGGGTGTTTTTTTTAAAAAAAATATTATTTTGCTAAGATACTAAAGAAATTAAGTAGACCACCCATAAAGTATCAAGAGCACTCTGGCATGTACTCTGTCTGAATCTCATTGTATCATACCATCTCATGCTAAGAGATGTCTCTATGAAAGCATTTTCAAGCCTTTCCCATGGAGACACTTTGCAATACATGTGTAAACAACATGGCTTTGGCTGGCAGGTCCCGTCAGAGCCAGCTTGACTCGCTGCCTTGAGTATGCAATTGATAGCATTGTAAAATCGAATTCATAGCACGGAGCGGTAAAATTCTACCCTCTGCTCTTAAAGTATTTGCAGTAAACTAGAGGGTTTTCAAAAATTCAAGCAAAATGAATAAACTCACTTAACTATCTGTTGTTCATAAGACAGCCTACAGGGCCCTATGAGATTTCCTACTCTACCATGAGAATAAGATAACAGCCAAGATCACTGCACAGTGTCATAGTTCTGCATGTGGCACTACATACACTAAAGCTTGCCATACACACTTCTGTTCATTCTGTGACTGGTAAACATTGGGAGTGATCAGAGAAACATCTGACTACCTCTTTGCAACCAGATATGAAATGATTGTCAAAGTCCTTTTGGGTCCGCTGGGCATTTCAGTGGATGATGTAATCATTTCACATCTGTTTATAGGGACAGAGCCAGATGTTTCTCTGACCCCCCACCAATTCTCTATCAGCCACACATGGTTATGAAGGGGCTGCAGAAACCCCTCAGTAAATCAGTAATTGGGAGGGAGGGTATATCAATCTTTGCAACAACAACAACAACAAAAGGCATACATAGGTATCTGGTGTATTTATATTTGTGTCTGTCACTAACTGGATGCCAGCCAATGAGTGTTTTTTTCATTGGTCTTCCTGCAATTTTAGGAAAATGTCTCCATTTAAAAAACAAAAATAAAAAACAGTGCTTTTCACAAAGCTTGCACTTCTCCTTCTCCTTCTCCTTCTGTTATAAATTTTATTTTGTTACCTATCTCTCCTCAAAGCTCAAAGCTAGAAGCGGGGTACAACAAAGGTTAAAATACAGTTAAAACCAGAATACCAGTTAGAAACATATTATAATTAAAATACACTAAAAATAAAACCATTTAATACAAATGTCCTAACTGAAATCACAATTAAAATACTTCATAATTAAAAATAGACTGGGTAGGCCTGCGAGAAGAGATAAGTCCTTAGCAGTTTTTTTAAAATTCAAACAGGAGGACTAGATGATTGATCAAAAAGATGCAAAAAACTTAGATGCTTCTGCTTTTTAAATGTTCATGCAACAAAAGTCAGCAGATACTAGTTGAAATCTCATCGATTGCTCCCAGCTAGAATAGACACATTGAATCAACTGTTGACTATTAAGCCAATACGTAGGTAAATCCGGTAAATTAAATGGGTTTGCTCTACTCAGAAGTAACAATGGGATTTGGGTCAGCATTGCTTAGTCACAGAATGTACACAATATACACAGGCTGATATCTTGTCTGGTTATGCTCCAAGCACATAGTTCTGCCCCTATTCCATCCATAGGAGCCTGTGGAACCATTGCTGCTATTGTTAAATGGCTATGGATGGAGGGGAAGAAAGGAAAGTAACAGGACAGTGGGGATTCACTCTCCATCCCCCTGTAGTTTTTCCCCAGGGAGACAGAGGAATAATTACACTATTTCTCTGCCTCTCATACACACAGACTGGAGGGGGATGGAAAGGAGTCCCCAGTCTCCCTTGCCACAAGGCTTGGGAGATGCTGGGGGGATGTTTTGGATGGGGTGCCATAGACAAGAAGTTTATTGCAAGCAAGAAGTTTTTTGTAATTTAGCAATTAGCCATTATGCACAGTTAAAACTAATAAATCATTACAGTACTATACAATTTAAAACTCTTCCCACGGACCATTAGATGTTGGGTAATTTTGTATATCACATTTAAGCCTCATGGAGCTGCAAAGCATGGACAAGAAATTTAGACACTCTAAAAGATACATATTTATCAACATTAGTCAGGGAAAACCAAATATTTAAAGAATATGACCTTCGCTTCAGTGACTTTGACTGTGACTGGATGTATTTATTTCTAAGACCATTAGTGCTAGAACAATCCAAATCTATATGAGTAATCGCTTTGATTGACAGAGAATCACAACTGCGCACTCTGTTCTGCTTAAGTGTCCCCTTTTGGTAACCAATTCATTCTGCCAAACAGAACATAGACTAGAGCAGTGCAGCCAGCTGGACCTCATTTTGGGGTCAACAAGGTCCCCAGATCCATGTGTGTATGTATGTGTGTGTGTACCTGCATTTCTCTAGCAAAAAATGGTGGCAAATGTCTCAAAATTGTGTAAAATACAATATCTTTCATCCTGCAACCACTCCAGGAACCCACAACACTGAAATCCTCAGCTGCCGCCAAAATAGCCGTAACTTGACTGAAAACTAAATCAGAAGTGATGTGGCATCACTTCTGGTTCTGTTGGGCATGCCAGATTGTGTAAGGGTAAAAAAATGCCCCCCCTGTCCATTCCCACCATAACTGTTCATCTCTGGGCTACAGAATAGACTTTTGTGCCTTCTTCAAACTCAAAGCAGGACGTATGTGCTCATATGTCATTAGCGAGATTCTGGTCACAATTTTCACAAAATGCATTCCTGCAAATGCAAACTTCAAGATCGACAAAAAAGAGCATGCTGTCTCATAGGAAAGGTAATGGGTTCCTTATTCTTGTAGGTGAGAATGAAACAAGCAAGAATTTACATCCCCATGATCAGCTGGTGTGCTTAGTGCATTGCAGGGAAAGAATTGCCATTGCAAACATTCCAGCCTGCATGATGGCATTTCTGTAAAATGGATCATTAATCTGACTTGTCAGCTGAATTTATAGTTCTTCTAAGTTTTCCAACGTTTTCTAAAAGAAAATATTTCATCAGAACTACTCAAAAATAAGCAATTTCTTCTTCTGTCTTTGGAATGGCAAATATTAAGTGGGGCAGGGTTAACAATAGCTTTCACAAAAGAGACTGACTTTTCCTATTAGTAGACTTCCATCACTAGCTTTTTTTTAAAAAAAGAAAATCAACCACTGTTTGTTGTTGTGATTTGCCTTCCAGCAAACTCCTACTTAAGGTTTTACTGTCAAAATTTATTCAGAGGATATTTGCCATTGCCTTCCTCTTAGATTTAGAGAATGTGTCTTGCCCAAGGTCACCCAATAAGTTTCCAAGGCTGACTAAGGATTTGAACCCTGATTCTGGGAGATGTAGTCCAACTCTCAAATCATGGTGTAGTTGTTTGAGTGTTGAACCTGGATTGTGAGATACCAGGGGCTTTTCTACACTACACTGTTATAGTGCTATTGTTCCACTGTTAGCATCCTGTGGAATTCTGGTTTTTTTAGTTTACTGAAGCCAAAGAGTGCTCTGACTGAGAATTCTAAATGCCTCTCACTAAACTGCAAACTCCAGGATTCCATAGGAGGTTGAAAACAGGACAATAGCACTATAACAGTGTAATGTGGAAAGGCCCCACATCGCCAAATCTCCACTTTGTGACCTTAGGCAGGTCACAGTCCCTCAGCTTCAGGAAGTCAATGGCAAACCACCTGTGAACAAATCTTGCCAAGAAAACCCTATTCACTTTAGGCTCACCATAAATTGGAAATGACTTAAGGGTACACAATAACAACAATAATTATAACAGCAATCACAATAAAAATAAAATTAATGGTCAATATTATCTTGTCGGGGGGGAGGAATTGTGTTGGATGGCAGTTCTGTATCTGACTGCATAAATCCACCTGAAGTAAAACCATGGTCTTCAGACCTTAGCTTCCATTAAAGTCTTCCCTGTTTTCCTGGGGGGAAGAAGTTGAA
>CAOLHI010004670.1:0-103122 GCA_948474755.1 Ctenosaura bakeri | reverse complement strand
AAAATTTGGCTCGTGGCTTTATCAAGCCTTCTACACCCCCTACGGCGAGTCCTGTCTTCTTCCAAAAGAGAAAAGATCCCGGAGGGGATCCGGCTGATAGTTAACTACTCTGCTATTAACCAGGTTATTCTTCCAATTGTTATCCCATTCCACTGATACGGACCGTTTTAGACCATCTGGTTCAAGGAAAATATTTCACTAAGCTTGATCTTAAAGAAGCATTTCATGGGATTCTGACCAACTTGAATGGCTCACCACCTTTGCAACCCCACTGGGGAATTTTAAATGGAGGTTTCCCCCCTTTTATTACAATCTGGACCATCTGTGTTTCAGATGTTTTTGAACACCATTTTCCACGACTTATTGTATCGGGGGGTTTGATTTATTTGGATGACATTTTAATTTATGCAGACTCCATGGAATCTCATGTATCATTGGTTGGGGAAGTGCTTCGACGGCTATAGATAATAACGTCGTAGTTAATCTGTCTAAGTGCCAATTTGACACCCAAACCTTTGATTACTTGGGTTATAGGATTCAAGATTGTTCACTTAAAATGGACCCTTCAAAATTAACTCTATTTTGCAATGGCCCGCCCCCAAAACTTTGAAGCAACTGCAGCAATTTCTTGGCTTTGCAAACTTTTACCGGAATTTTTCGGGATTTTGCAGCCATAGCGCTTCCGCTTACTAACCTGTTACGGAAACCTAAAGGCGAATCTACATGTAAGTCGCACAAACTTCGTTGGTCCCCTGAATGTCAGTCGGCGTTTGAACATTTGAAATCTAAATTCACTACAGAGCCATTGCTACTTTTCCCCGACAGTGCTAAGCAATTCATTGTGCAAACAGATGCTTCTGACTTTGCCATGGCCGCTGTTCTTTTGCAACATGACTCTGAGGGAGCACTCAAGCCTTGTGCTTTCATTTCAAAGAAATTTTCTCATCAACAAGCTAATTGGCCTATTTGGGAGAAAGAAGCCAAGGCTATTCATTTTGCGCTGACCACTTGGCGACATTTACTTGAAGGGGCCCGACTCCCCTTTGAAGTTGGACTATCATAGAAATTTGCAAGCCTTCAGTGGTTAAGAAACTCTCCCCTAAACGGCGAGATGGGCTGAATTTTTCCAGAGGTTCCGGTTTAAAATTGTTTTCAAACCTGGCCGTTCCCCAATTGGGGATCTATCTCGCCTTCCCTGTTTTGAGGGGCCCGCACGTCCCCCCCCTCCAAAGCCTTATTTCCTGCCTCCTCCCTGGCTTCTCAAGTAACTACCGCACATTAGCAAAAACAAGGCTTTCTGCCCCTCCCTCTGTGACTCCGCTCTCCGCGATGCTATCGTTCACAGCGCATGCCGACTCATGGCTCCCGGCAAATAAGGACAAAATTGAGTGGGTTACAATTCCCTTTCTATGGCACCAAGGTTACGTCCCCCCCGCTGCCCGTGAGCGTGTACTTCATCGTCATCACGATTCCAAACCTGCTGGACATTTTGGGTTTTTGAAGACATTGCATGCGATTCGCCGCCTTTTTTGGTGGCCTGGACTAAACTCCTCCGTGCAAACTTACATTAAACAGTGTGCTACTTGCAACGTTTCTAAATCGCCCACATCTAAGCCTCAAGGGCTCCTACAACCTCTGCCTGCTCCTTGTAGCCCCTGGTCGGTTATCGCATGGGATTTTATCGTCTCTCTCCCCTCTTCACATGGCTTTCATGTTATTTGGGTTGTTACTGATCACTTTTCCAAGCAATGTCATTTTGTTCCTCTAAAGAAAGTACCCAATGCTGAACGACTTGCTGACCTATTCGTTCATCATGTATGGAAACTTCACGGACTACCTTCGGTGATCATTTCGGACAGGGATCCAATTTTCACTTCCAAGTTTTGGACCTGCCTCTTGAAAACCCTGGGAATCACTCAGAAACTCAGCAGTGCTTATCACCCCCAAACAGATGGCCAATCTGAGCGTGCTAACAAATCTCTTGAACAATTTCTTAGGTGCTTTGTTTCTGAAAACCAGAACGATTGGGTTTCGCTTCTCCCGTTTGCTGAGTTTGCTGTAAACCATGCTGTTCATGCTTCTACTGGGAAACCCCCGTTTGAAATAGTTTACGGCTTTCTTCCTTCTCCTTTCCCCCCTCACCCTCCCTTCCTCTGCTCCTCCTCCTGTTTCTGCTTGGGTCTCTAAATTTTCGGGCATTTGGCAATCCGTTTCGGATGCTATAGCATCTGCAAAAGCTTCTCACAAACGCTTTGCCGACCGCAAACGGCAGCCTAACCCCTCTTACAAACCCGGGGATCTGGTCTTTCTTTCCTCTAAGCACATTTCGTCTACTTCTCCTTCTAAAAAACTTTCCCTCGATTTCTCGGTCCTTTTCCTGTGAAAAGAGCTATTAACGATGTTTCTTTTGAACTGGATCTCCCTTCTTCCCTCAAGGCAATTCATCCTGTCTTTCATTCCAGTTTGCTGAAGAGAGCCCCTTCGCTGGATTCTTCGCCGACTGATGTTCCTCAACGCCCCGATTGACTTTGTTATTACTGCATGGGTTTCTTGTATTTCTGTTGTTCTGTAATATTTTACTTGTTTTGCGTATCTATATGTATATGAATTTTTTTTTTTTTTTAAAAAGTGGGGCAGGATGTCAGGAGTCCTCCATGTTTGTTGTTTTAGGATAGCAGTAGCCTGGGGAAATAGTGATAGTAGGCTGTTAACTTTCCCAGGTGCCAACCATTCCTTCCGGCTGGAATTTCAAAGGAACCATTTGGCATGATGACGTTCGTCCTTTTACAACTATCTCAGGAGAAACTTGCTGTTTAAGTGTAAGGCGGGGGAAAGCATTCCATTCTCGAGCTTTAACGTCTGATAGACAGTATCATTCACTATGTTTCAATAAATCTTCTACTAAAGTTTATTGCTACGTTTGAGGGTGAATCTGTTCCTGACACATGGTCTGGCCCCATTGTTATGCAAATGCTCAAGAGACAAAAGAGATCTGCAGCTTAACAATTGAATGTTTCCTTGAGGACTAGAAACTTGGGAAAGAACAGATTTTGAAAAAGAACAGTTTCCTTTTCTGCAACTTCCCTATTGCAATCCTTATGGCTAACATGTTGTTCTGGCTGGCTAACATGTGGTGGATTGGCATGTTCTTTTTCCCAGTGGCCAGTCTACTCTGGGCTTCCTGAGCTACAAATGCAAGAGCCAATTTGTGAAAATAAGAGGGAAAAAAAGAAAAATTATATGCTTGCACAAAAATCACCCCAAAACCACTCCCAAAGAAAATCCCCAAGTTCCTGCAGAGAAATGAAAACTGGCTCATTCTCAGTCACACAATTGCTGATCTTGAACAAATTCACGCCTTCTTTGTTCTCCTTGGAGGAGACAACAGAGAGAAAAGGCTATCTTGCTGGCCTGGGATTTCTGGTTAAAGAAAACATGTTTCGTAAACAATGCAGAGATTAACAACAGATTTATGTTCTTCCTGCTGTAATTCAGTGGCAGGAAATGGAATGAAAGAGTTCCTTAAAAAAAATGAAACAAATCAGAACATAAGGGCAGTACACACTTAATTGTTGAAATAAAATATGTCTTTTTTAAGAAAAGGAGAGATGCAGTCGAGAGATGTTGCACAGATGAATGTTTAACACAAGTCCAGCACTTTTCTTCCATATAAAAGAGTTTTTGTTTTTTTTCATGCTGGATAACCCTTGGCAGAAGTGCTGAGCAAGGAAAACGCCCCTCATTCCCTTTGGGAAAGTGCAAGAAAGAAAGAAACCCCAATTCCAATACGTAATGTAACCTGTTAATGTTTAGCAAATAGAGAAACAGGCTAAAAGAACATCACAGGAACAGATATATTCTTAACATTTCATTGAATCTGATTCAAATTTCTGGGCATTAGATGCAGGCAGAAATTCCCTGTTCAATAAACATAATATACCATATCCTTTCCTATTGATTACAAGAAGCTGGGCGCTCCCAGCACAGACACATTTCGTAAATCAATCCCAGTACCAGATTTTATCCCTGGGGAAAACCATAAAAGTCGCAAAATGTAAAAGGATCAGTTTGAAGATGAAGGCAGGAGCTCAGGCAGAGGAATCTCAGGAATCTCAGGGCAAACAGCCAAACTGCCTGGCTGCAGCCCTGGAACACAAATTCACAGACATTTCTCACTCCAGTCACAAAATGAATGCAAACACACACACACACACACAGAACGCAAATTCACAAGCAAGAAGACACACATCAAATAACAGACAGTTGGAGCTCCCCATGCACACACGCAGTCATGCCACAGAGCTGGAACAGCAGTAACAAGAGAATTCTCAAAACTAATTTCAAGCCCAAAGGTACCTATCTAGGGCGGTCCCTTTAAAAAAGTTTTTGGGACTTTTCCAGAGGGTGAGATGTATCAGAGGCTTCTGATAATTCCAGATCTCACCCTAATCAATTTCGGAGGCTTACCAGGGGGTGAGGTGAATCAGAGGCATGTTCCAGAGGCGTCCAATTGTTCCAGACCTCACCCTACTCAGATTCCAAAGCCTTTTGGATCAGGAAGGTAGAACCTCTGTTGCCGCTGATCAGGGAGCGTACTGCGAAAATTCCCGTCACGTCTCAAAGGGACGTTGGCGCCTTGACATGAAAAATTCGATGTCCGCCCCCAAAATCAGACAGTTTTCAGAGGGGCCTCCCCGTCTGTTCCCCTGGGCAGAGGGACTAATTTGGGTGCTCCTCACCCCTGCCCGCTTCTCACTTGCCCCACGTTGGGCGCCAAAAACTGTCACCTCCAGCACCCTAGGGAGAGCCAACTTTTTCTGAGAAACAGGCAAATGAACAAGACGTTTCTTGGTCCAAAAGGCTGGGCCCGTAGGCCAGGTTTATTTAGTACAAAAATACAAAAATACAAACAGCTGCAGCTGGGTGGCGATCAAGAGATCAGATCGCAACAAAGCATGGAGGCCTGACCAGGCCTTATACGCAGGTAGCAACATACACTCCCACTTCAACATTTTCCACCAATGAGGAAGTGCCACAGTTGAGGAAGGGGCTGGGACCCCTTGTGGTATGTGACCTCCTGCTAATATGTAATGGCGGCTGGTTTTTTCCACCCACAGTATAGTGAGGTAGTCATCATGTGACATGGCAGACATGGGAGGGGGCTAGAATACATGGGAGGGGACTAGGACTTCCTGTGTTTGGTTTTACTCCACTCACAAGTCGAAGCCAGCTTGGTGTCAGTTAACAGCAACAATTTTTTCACTGCCTAAAATGAAAGACTTACCAAACCTTACAGAAGGACCAGGCTCTCCAGATATGTTTTTTCTGTAATGCAACTCCCATGGCCCCTTTCTCTCTCTTTTTAATTAAGTAAAATAAAAATATAATAACAATAGGACAGTACAAAATGAACACACACAAAAATTGAACTACACAACATACATTACCAATGGAAAAAAAAAAATTAAACAAAACTACAAACAACTAAAAATTGGTTCCTGCCCTTGTAGCAAAGAGGTCCTAGTAAACATTCAAATTTAACCATTAAATCATTACTTAAAATCTGAGTTAACTTCGTCGCTAATAATACTTTCAATCTTATCCCTGTAGTGAAAAGATAGTTTACTTAGTTAATAAAAAAAATTATCATCAATAATACACAATTGCTGCCATTTTAATCGGTTTGAGTTAAATCAATTCTAAAATCCCTTTCTCTTGGCTATTGGATTGGATTGGATTGAATTCTCTGGTTGGAGTTGCAAGATAAAACCCAATTTTAAATGGTTTTAACTGGTTCTAAACTGTCTGTTTTTAAGTGAGAAATTACTTAATCTATTTTGTTTTCTAAAATTACTGTTATTGTTATTTATCATTCTAAATTGCTTTTATTGTACACTACCTTGAGATCCTTGAGAGGAAAAATAAATATTATAATAAATAAAGAAGCCATCTGGTGGAGAGAACTACAAGCTATTGACATTCTGTGCCTTAAGGAGAACTGTGTCTTAAATTCTGTCTGGCATGCTCTGTCTGTTGCAGACTGTAAGCCAGACATTTTGCTTGTTTTGCTCTCTCAAAATGGAAACTGTAAACATGCCTCAAATGGCTAAGAAAGTTCCACTCCAGGGAAGATTTACACATGTAGGCAATTTCTGCACTACACTGTTATAGCGCTATTATTCCACTTTCAGGATTCCATAGGATGTTGTAAGTGGAATAATAGCTCTATAACAGTCTAGTGTGGAAACGGCCATAGTTTGTAAATGTCAGGACTTCTGGAAAGGCTCAAAAACAGGATGTTCTCTCTCCTTTCCTCTTCCCTGCACAGAATCAGCTACATTCATCTCATGGTACGTGTGGAAGGGATCTAGGAGTCTTCATAGACCACAGGCTGAACATGAGTCAGCAGTGTGATGCGGCAGCCAAGAAAGCCAATGCAATTCTCGGCTGCATCAATAGGAGTGTGGTGTCTAGATCGAGGGAGGTACTGGTACCACTCTACTCTGCTTTGGTTAGACCCCATCTTGAATACTGTGTCCAGTTCTGGGCACCCCAATTCAAGAAGGATATTGACAAGCTGGAGCAAGTCCAGAGGAGGGCGACCAAAATGGTGAGAGGCCTGGAAGCCATGAAGCCCTATGAGGATAGACTGAGAGAGCTGGGTATGTTTAGTCTGCAGCAGAGAAGGTCAAGAGGGGACATGATAGCCATGTTTAAATATTTGGAGGGATGCCAGGTAGAGGAAGGAGGGGACTTGTTTTCTGCTGCTCCAGAGACCAGGACAAGGAGCAATGGATTCAAGCTGCAGGAAAGGAGATTCCACCTGAACCTCAGGAAGAACTTCCTGACAGTCAGGGCTGTCCGGCAGTGGAATCTGCTGCCTCGGAGTGTAGTGGAGGCTCCTTCCTTGGAGGTTTTTAAGCAGAGGCTGGATGGCCATCTGTCCAAGGGAGTGCTTTGAGGGTGTTCCTGCATGGCAGGGGGTTGGACTGGATGGCCCCTGGGGTCTCTTCCAACTCTACATTTCTATGATTCTATGATTCTATGGCCCATTTCTGCATGCACGCTCAGATCAAAAGCCAGGTGGCTGCCTTCATCAGCGGCTTCTGCTCCATCATCAAGCCTGAATGGATCCGCATTTTCTCCACCCCGGAGCTCCAGCGGCTGATTTCTGGCAACAATGCAGAGATCAACCTGGAGGACTTGAAGTAAGGAAGGGAAGGGGGAAATGGAAGCTTATAACGTGGTTTAAAGAGCCGTAAACATGTGTGTTTCTGTATGTATCTAAAGCAGATCCGGGGGGCTGGTTTCCTGCATGTGGGTTATTACAGGAGACTTTACAGACTGCCAAAAAAAATGTTTTTAATAACACACAAAAAATGCTCAGGTATTCCAAAAGTTCACTTCTTGTTTGAAAAATGGGTGCATTTTTCATGCAGGGAGAGATTTGCAACAGAAGTATAAAGAATGTTTGTTGTTGTTTATTTTATGGCGGAGGAAGGGGTTTTCTGTCTGTGAAGAAGCTCTAGCAGAAGAATGACATAGCAGGGAGACTTCAATGAAGATTTCTCCTAGTATTCGTTCATCCTGAAGTGTTCCAAGAAATTATTCTGCACAGAAACACATACTAATAATACACATTTCTTACCTCTCCCTATGGATGGTGGCAGAGAACAACAAAAAATTAAACACATAATACAGTTAAAAGAGCACATAAAATCAATACATTTTTAAAGAGTCAGGTCATACTTTAAAACTCTTAATCATAATGGGGACTGTGCCAGAAGAGACTGGTCTTTTGCACAATTTTGAACTCACTGATGTACTGGATAGATTCATGTTTGAGTGATTGGAGGTTTCAAAAGTTTTCTTCAGGAACTTTGAGGAAACCTGCACGCCTTGGCAAACAGTGATGTACCAGCTAGCTTCAAGTTCAGAGAATCAGCTTAGAAGTTTCAAAAGCTTCATCACAGAAACATCAGCACACAGAAACATCAGCACAATTGCCAAGACTAAAAAACCACTGGATTGCAGGACTATTGCCATTACATTTCAGAAATTAGTATTCATTATGAGCCTATTCATTAATTAATAGATTAAAACAACCAGTCTCTTGGGCTTTGTCATCCCTGTCCCAATTTTTCAGCCAGCCTGCCAACAGAGTGATTTTTCTGCCATGTCTATTCATTCTTATCACCAACCGTACCATAACTTTCTGAGATTCCCAGCTTATCCATCATCCCATCCCATCTCATCTTCTCCACTCTCATCTACCAAGCTAAACACCTACAGTAAAAAAGCTATTGCTAAAACAAGGAACAGATAGCATATCCAGCTTCTGGGAGATCATTCCACAGTCTCAGGGAGATCGAAGAAAATGTCCTCTGGATAGAAGTTGTTAACTTAGTTAACTGAAGTAAATGTCCCCTAGACGACATGGGGGGGTAGGGGGAAGTGTATGTAGGAAACATTTTTTTCACAGATAAGGTTGGGAGTTCTGCATGGTTTTCATACCAAACCACTTTACAGGAATTAATGGGGGGATAACAAATGGGGATAAAAAACAGAGTTTGGGGTACTGCCCTTTGACTTATAGAGTTGGAAGAGACCCCAGGGGCCATCCAGTCAAACCTCCTGCTATGAAAGAACATCCATCAAAGCACTCGTGACAGGTGGCCATCCAACCCCTGCATAAAAACCAAAGAAGGAGGAGACTCTACCACACTCCATGGAGGCAGCAGTTTCTACTGCTACAGCTCTGACCATCAGGAAGGTTCAGGTGGAATCTCCTTTCCTGTAGCCTGAATCCATCGCTCCTTGTCCTAGTCTCTGGAGCAGCAGAAAACAGGCTTGCTCCATCTTCAATGTGCATACCTTCAAATATCTAAACATAGCTCTCATGTTCCCTCTCAACCTTCTCTTCTGCACACTAAACATCCCCAGCTCCCTAAGCCATTCCTCAGAGGGCTTCTTGGCTTCCAGACTCTCCACTATTTTGGTTGCCCTCCTCTGGACACATTCCAGCTTGTTGATATCTTTCTTGAATTGAGGTGCACAGAACTAGAAATAGTACTCCAAATGAGGCCTAACCAATGCAACATAGAGTGTACCATTACCTCCCTCAATCTAGACACCATACTCCTACTGATGCAACCAAGAATTGCATTGGCTTTCTTGGCTGCCGCATCACACTGCTGGCTCATGCTCAGCTTGTGATCTACCAAGACTCCCAGATGCCTTTCACATATACTGCTATCCAGTCACATGTTCCTATATTTGTGCATTCCATTTTTTCTGCCTAAATGTAGGACCTTATATTTCTCTCTGTTGAATTTCATTTGTTAGCTTTGGCCCAGCTCTCCAGTCTGTACACCCTTGTTCTAAAGGCTTCAAGACTTTCAGGCATTCTTTCCATCTTCTCTCCAGGAAACACACTGTCTACTATGGGGGTTTCCACGGCAGCCACCAAGTCATCAATGGGCTTTGGGACATCCTGGCGAATGATTTCAGCCCTGACAAAAGAGCCATGTTCCTCAAGGTAAAGGAGGCAACAGCGGGGGTCTCTGTGTTTATATGTGTATATATGAGCAATGGGGTATCCTGGGGTTTGCCTTGAACCCACCTGTTAACTTTTCATTTCTTTGTCTGCACTTTGTCTGCTTCCAGTTTGTGACCAGCTGCTCCCGCCCGCCGCTCCTTGGCTTCGCCTACCTCAAGCCTCCCTTCTCTATCTGTTGTGTGGAAGTTTCAGACGATCAGGTGCATGCCCCAGGAGGGTGGGAGAACCAAGGCAAGCTGCCTTTATCCAGACTCAGATTTTAGAGGGAGGGGTCCATGTAGGCCAGTGTTACTAGGTCTGGCTGGCAGCTGCAGCTCTCTGGGATTTCTTAAACCAAGATCCTTTCCTCACCCCACCTGGAGATTGAACATGGGGAAACAGGCCCTTTAATGAGTCAGATCCGTGGTTTGTCTACCCTAATACTGTCAACACTTGCTGCCAGTTTCTGGCCAGATCCTTTCCTAGCTCTGCCTGGAGGTGGCCATCCAGCCTCTGTTTAAAAACCTCCAAAGGAGGAGATTCCACAACACTCCATGGGATCAGCAGCAGATTCCACTGTCCAACTGCTCTTACCCTCAGGAAGTTCTTCCTAAGGTTTTGGTGGAATCTCTTCTCCTGTAGTTTGAAACCATTGCTTCACAGTGTCCTAGTCTCTGGACCAGCAGAAAACAGGCTTGCTCTGTCCACCATATGGCATACTTTCAAATATTTAAACATAGCTTTCCTGTCCCCTCTTAACCTTCTGTTCTCCAGGCTAATTATATCCAGCTTGCTAAGCCCCTCCTCATAGGGCTTCATGGTTTCCAGGCCTCCTACCACTTTGTTGCCCTCCAGTGATACAGAAAGTTAGAAGACTACTTCTGGTAGGCGAGGTGCAGATGGTAGGATCCAGAGCAGGCTGCATGGCTCTCTTAGACACCAGTGGACGGATTGGGGTAAAGGATGGGATGGAGGAAGGTGAGTGTGAGTTAAGAGGATGGAGATGTCTGGCCATGTCTGGAATAGTTCTGGGTTTGGTTTTGTTTTTAATTTTTTAAATTTTTTAATTTAAATTTTATTAAGTAATGACAGACACTACAAAGAAGACAAAGAAATGCACAAAATACACGAATACAAAACACTTCACAATCCACAGTACATAACTAAACAGTGCATAATTACACAATACAAAATACAAACATATATATTCCATAACTTATTAAAAGTAACCTAGCCTAAACCTATTACCTTATACTAAATCTAAACTAAATCTAAATCTATCCTACATTCAAACAATTAAACATTGAACATTTAATATACACTCGCCAATCTAATGGAGATGGTGATATAAATCGTCCTTATCCATCTTGATGATTTTATCACTAGCATCCCTAAATCAGCTATTAAAATACAGCCTTAGTTATACAAATTAATTATAATAATACTCTTGTGTATAAGCATATATACTTCTACTTATATATAGTTATGTACATATATTTTTATATCTTATCTTCTAATAGCTTCTATATTTCTATACTATCTAGTTATTAACAATACCACCACCTCCTTCCACTTACCCCTCCCCCCAACTACTGAAATTCAAGAAACAAATGCTTCTTTATCTGTATCACTCCTACTACATAATTTTACAGCATTTTAAAGACTAATTTCCATAATTTTAACAGTAATAGTTTTAATTTCCAAATATGTTACACCTTCCTATTCCATCTTTATATCCCTTGTGGCTATCTTAAATTTTAATATACCATTTTTAAATTTTCTAGACACAGCTTTCCGAAAAACAAAAGGAAATTCTCTTCATACTTACTACCTTACCTTCTCATTTGGATTTTAAATATATTTACCAAAGTATCCTTAGACTAAAGAGATAGTAGCCTTCTTACCCCAATGAGATTCCCAAAGCGGGAATATCATCTTCCATTCTTCAATAGTTTTCTTTTTTATATTCTCTTTCAAAGACTGAATAACTATATCCGCCTCTACCATATCAAATTAGCCAATCTTCTAATCTTGGGGATCTTTTTTTGTTTTCACATCTGTGCGTAACATAATCTAGCAGCTGCTATCATATATAGCATTATTTTCTTTTGTGATTTATCTATATACAGCTCCTTTATCATGTTACGTAGATACATTTTAGGGGATAATGGGAATTTTATTTTTATTGTGTCTTGTATTTTAGTATGTACTCCTACCCAAAAACTTTTTGCTTCCCTGCATTGCCACCATAGATGGTAAAACGTACGTCTCTGTTCACATTTTCAGCAGGTATCATTTGGGGTTTTTTGTATCTTCGCAATTTGAACTGGAGTAATATGCCACCGATGCAGCTTTTTATAGTAATTCTCTCTTAAACTGGCAGGTTTTATCAACTTCCATTTGGTTCTCCATGAACTTTCCCATTGATCCATCATTATAATATGATTATAACATATAACATATAACATATGATATATGTTCGCCGCCTCGATCCATATGGAGAGGCGGGATACAAATAAATAAATAAATAAATAAATAAATTAAAATTTTGAGCCCATTTTACCATTGTCGTTTTAACTATTTCCTGTTCATTTTGTAGGGTTAATAAAATTTTATATATTTGACTTAATCTATGCTTTTCTCCTGGTTTTAATATCTTATCAAACTCTCTTTCTTTAACTTCAAAGCCCTCTACTTTCTTATCTTTTTTGTATTTCTCCAATAATTGTGTTAATAGCCAATGTGTGGTAATCCATGCATCATTAACTCCTCTTTAGATTTAAAAGTTATATTGTCTCCTTACATCTTCAATGTATCTTTATTTGGATTATTTATAATCCAAGTGTTTATCCTTGGAATTTCTCTTCTATAAAAGGCCTCATGTTCTGATAACCAGAGTGGAATTTTTAAATATAATTGTCTTCTATATTTTAACCATGTGTTTAATAGGGCTTTTCTTAGAAAATGGGTTTTAAATTCTTTATCTATTGATGATTTACCATACCACATATATGCATGCCAGCCGAAATATAACTCCTCACCTTCTAAATTTAGCATTCTTGTATTTCTCAATGTTATCCATTCCATCATCCATTCTAGGCAATTTGTGTAATAATACAACTTTAGATTTGAAAGTCCCATTCCCCCTCTTTCCTTAATATCTTTTAACACTTTGAGTTTTATTCTCGGTCGTTTCCCTTTCCATAAAAATTTCCTCAACTCTTGATTCCATTCTTTAAAGGGTTTTTCATTTACAATTAATGGCAGATTTTGAAACAAAAAAATTATTTTTGGGAGAATATTCATTTTAATAGCTGATATTCTACTAAAAAATGATAGTTCTAATTCTTGCCATTTTCTAAGTTCCTCCCTTAATTCCATCCATAACTTCTTATAATTGTTATCAAATAAATCCACATTATTTTTTGTAATATTTATACTAAGATACTTTACCTTCTTCACCATCAAAAAGCCTGTTATCTTTATTAATTCTTATTCTTCATATTCTCGTATATTTTTATAATAATTTTTGTCTTTTGTTTATTTTGTAGCCTGATAGTATTCCAAACTTGCTTAATCTATCCATTAATGTCTCTATACTCAATAAAGGATCTTTCAAAATTATCACTAGATCATCTGCATATGCACTAAGTTTATATTCATGATTCCTGATTTTTACCTTTGTATTTGTTTTGTTTTTTTGTCTCATTCTATTATTAAGTATTTCTAGAGCTAATATAAATAAAAGTGCTAATAGGGGGCATTCCTGTCTAACTCCTCCATTTATCCCGATGTTTTGTGTTGTCTCCCTGTTTACTATTATTCTAGCTTTTTTATCTTTATATATTGACATTTCCCATTCTATATATTTTGACCCCAATTTATTACTCTTATTGTTTCTTCTAACAAAGCCCAATTTACTGTATCAAAGGCTTTCTCCGCATCAAGGAAACATAATGCCATTTTCTTTTCATTATGTCTGTGAAAATACTCTATTATGTTCAGCACTGTCCTTATATTGTTTTTTAGTGTTCTTCCTGGTAAAAAGCCATTCTGATCTGTGTGTATTATTACCTGCATGACCTTTTTTAATCTTTCCGTTAATATTGTAGTGAAAATTTTATAATCTACGTTTAGAAGTGAAATTGGTCTGTAATTACTTAATTCTCTTGGGTCTTTCCCTTCCTTTCGAATCAAAGTAATATTTGTTTCTCCCCATGATGGGGGCCGTGTACTTTTACTCATCCCATTCATTATATCATACAATGGATTTATTAATTGTTCATAGAAAGTCTTATAATATAGTGCAGTGAAGCCATCTGGCCCTGGTGCTTTTCCCATTTTTTGTTTCTGAATGGCTTACAGTTATAACTTTATTTAGTTTCTCCCTCTGTTCATCTGTAATTTTTGGTATCGCCCCTTCACTTAAATATTTTTTTATCCTGTCTTTTCCTTTGACTAATTCCAATTTCACATATAAATCTCTGTAATATCTTTCGAAAGCTTTCTTTATTTCAGACTGTTTTACTAATACTTTCTTATTATCATTTATCTGAAATATCAACCGCTTTTCTGTTTCTTTTCTAATTTTATATGCCAACCACTTGTTCGTTTTATTTGCAAAAAAGAGTTTTTTTGTTTTACGAATTTCAAATTTCTTTCTATTTCTTGAGTCTCCTGAATTGCAATCTGTTTTTGTAACACTTTTACCTGATCTATAATCTTTATATTTGCAGGTGAAGTTTTTAGTGTTCTTTCTAATTGTTGTATTTCATTTGTTAATACCTGTTCTTTTATCCTTCTTTCTTTTTTTATTTTTATATCCTGTTGGATTAAGAATCCTCGCATTACCACTTTAACGGCCTCCCACACCATTTCTATGGGAACATCTTCGTTCAAGTTTTCTTCAAAATATCTTTCTAATATTTCTTTCCCTTCTTCTATTATTTTCTCCTCTTTCAATAAACTCTCATTTATTCTCCATCTAAACTCTTGTTTTCCATCTTCCATAGTTAATACCTGGGATGTATGATCTGACCTAGTCCTTGGCAAAACTTCTATTTTGTGTAAATTTTTAACTATTGCTTTTGTACACCAAAACATATCAATTCTTGACCATGTTTTATATATTTCAGAAAAATAAGTGTATTCTTTTTGATTTCTGTATAGGCTTCTCCATACATCTACTAATATTAAATTATCAGTCAGGTCGAAAAAAGCTTTAGGTAATTTCCCTTTATTTTTCCTTTGTCTTTTTAACGTGGATCTATCTAACTCCAGTTGAGTGACTCCATTCCAATCTCCCATAATTATTAAATTCTGACATTCAGTATCCCTTATTTTATCTAATAGTCTCTCATAAAATTCATTTTTATTTTCCAAAGGGCTATATAACCCTACCATCAATACCTTTATACTTAGCATTTTAATCTCTACCCCTATACCATGTTCATCATTTAACACTTCTTTCGCATTATATTTAGGGTTCACATATAGAGCCACTACCACCCTTTTTTCCTTTCTATTCCTGTAGAAAATACATTTCCTAATTTAGGGTTATTTAATATTTGTTTTTCTTTCCTAGTTATATGGGTTTCTTGTATACAATAAACATCACATTTTTGTTTTTCTAAATAATGAAAAATCCTTTCCCTTTTTATTATTGAATTCATTCCTCTTATATTCCAAGATAAAATTTTAACCTTCATTCTGTTTATAATTTTTATTCTATTCCACCGTCTCCACCTCTGATAAAATTTCTTCTCCAGAATCTTCTTGTTAAATTTCCTCTGGTTCTTGTTCTTCTCCCTCTACTTCTTGCTCCTCTTGTTGTTCCTATTGGTCATGTTCTTCCATATATTCTTCAGTTTCTACCATAGTTACCTTTCGTTGTCTTCCATTACCATTTTTCCCTTCTTTACCTGTTATCTTCTTTTTCCTCTCCTCTTTTCTGTCTTTTGATCTTTCCCCTTACTTTGTTTCTTCTTACTTTCTTCTTTAAATCTTTTCAAAAATTCTTCAGCTTTAATTATCCAGTGGATTACATGTCTTCTTTGATTATATGTAAATATTACTCCTTCGAACTTCCCTCAGCTATACGTTATTTCATTCTTCTTCATTTCTTATGTTAGGAAGGAATAATCTTTTCTTAAGTACTTGCGACAGAATGTCCTTAAATATTTTCAATTCTGTTCCTTCAATAATCAATTTATTCATGTAACTTTGCTGAATAATCATCTCCTTCACTCTTTCCCATATCAGGTACACCACAATATCTCTGGGTACCTTCCTTTTGCGAGCAATTAACGAATTTATTCTAAAAATTCGATCTATTTCCATGTCCATCTGTTCTGTTGGCCAGTCTAAAAATCTGGCCAAAGCTGGGATAAGTCTATTGTAATGATCATCCTCCTCTATTTCTTCCAATCTTCTTATCTTTATACACTTCTTTCTGTATTTCATTTCTGAGAGTGTATTTTTCATAACTGTTTGTTCTATCATAGCTTTCTAATTTCCTGTTCTTTTTTCCAAGGCCTTTGTTTTTTCTTGTACTTCTTCTACATTTTTATTCATATTTCTTACATCTTTCGTAACAGTTTCCAATCTATGTGCCAAATTTTCCATTTCTTTCTTCATCTCTTTTACTTCTTTTTTAACTTCTGCCGAGAGACCTTTCATTTCCAAACACATGTGCATTCTTATCTTCTTTACTTCACCTCGGAGTAGCTGATAGGTTTCTGTATGTATTTGTGTTTGTACTACTTTTCTTCTTTCTGCTGCCATCTTCTATATTGTTTTGTCTTTTTGTCTTCTATTTTATATTTTTTTATGTCCTCAGCAGTTCTGGATCTTCTTAATCCTTTATTTTATTAGATGTGTATGTTAATTATATTTAAATTCAAATTAATTTGTATTTCCTACAATCCTCAGAATTTTTATTTTATTTTATTTTATTATTTTATTTTATTTTATTTCATTTTATTTTTTATTTTATTTTATTTTTTAAAGAAATTTTTCCTTATTTATCTTGGGTAGATCTATATATTTTACTATTAACTAAATTGTTTTTAAAAGTTTTTATAAAGTTAAAGAAAGTCTTAGATAATAAAAAAGTAAAGTTTAATAGAATGTTTAAATAATAGATGTTCTATGTAATTTAATTCTACTTAACTTTATTCCCCTATAAATGTATCAAACTTATTTGTATTTCCTTACCTTAGTAACTTTTATAAATATTTTATGAATATTAAATGTTAATTTATTGAATATTAAATCTTTGTATATTTTATCTACTTAGTATATGTAAACTGAATCAAGTGAGATAATTAATTACTACTCTTACTCTCTTCCTATATTATTTATACCAAACTTACTTAATGGATACCTTAAATAAATATCTTAAAAGTTGCCTTAATTCCTGCTTCCACTAGATGGTACTGTGTCCTTATTTTGTCACCTTAACTTCCTTTTTATTTTGTACTTAATGGGTTAATTCTAAGTATTTCAACTGCAATAACAAGAATGTATAAACAAAGGGCTTACCAGCCTCTGTTATATGCTGTCCTTGACTTTATCTTCAGCTGGGTGCCAGGCTTTTACCTTATACTAAATGCTATAACAAATGAATTACAAATTAAGCTTTACCCATCTAACTTTCCATCAATCCACCACTTATGAAGCATATGAAATCTTTACTTTCCAATTCTTCTAATATCATAAGCACAAATATCCCACGCTCACAACGGAAGAGTTCCTTAATAAATAATCAAACTGTATCGTATCAGCCACTTAATATATTTTTCCTAGTACTAATTCCCTTTATGGTACAGACTTAAGCGGCAACAGTATAAATAGGCTCTTAACAAACCAAGGGTGATATAAAGTAACTATATTTTAACAAATTTTAACAAATATTAACAAATATATCAGTTGCTTTGTTACTTAGTTTCCCCCTTCTTTCTCTCCACTCCACTTTCTCACAGTCTCTCACTGCCTCCATCTCTCGCTGTCCTCTTTCTCCTCTTGCTTTCTTCTCCACGTCTGTATCCAATGTCCTCTGTCTTCGCTGTTACAGAAGCAGTTTATAATTCCCAGTCTGATGCAAAACTGTTTCCCATTATTATGTATATGTCCCCTTTATATTTCTTCTTATATCTTCTTATACAAGTACAGGAATATCTGGCTAAACTAGATGAATTCAAGTCCCCAGGGCCAGATGAACTACATCCAACGATATTAAAAGAACTGGCAGAAGTCATTTCCGAACCACTTGCAATAATCTTTGAGAACTCTTGGAGAACAGGAGAAGTCCCGGCAGACTGGAGGAGGGCAAAGGTCATCCCCATCTTCAAGAAGGGCAAAAAAAGAGGACCCTAATAACTATCACCCGGTCAGCCTGACATCAATTCCAGGAAAGATCCTAGAGCAGATCATTAAACAGTCAGTTTGTAATTACTTAGAAAGCAATGCTGTCATCACTAAAAACCAGCATGTATTTCTCAAAAATAAGTCATGCCAGATGAATCTTATTTCTTTTTCTGATAGGGTTACAGGCTTGATAGATGAAGGGACTGCTGTAGACGTGGTATATCTTGACCTTAGTAAGGCCTTTGATAAAGTTCCCCACGACATTCTTGCAAAGAAGCTGGTAAAATGCAGGCTGGACAGGGCTGCTGTTGGGTGGATTTGTAATTGGTTGATGGACCTAACCCAAAGGGTGCTCCTCACCAAGCGCTGCTTTTTCATCCTGGAGAGAAGTGACTAGCGGGGTGCCACAAGGTTCTGTCCTGGGCCCAGTGCTATTCAACATCTTCTTCAATGACTTAGATGAAGGACTGGAGGGCATGCTGATCAAATTTGCAGCTGATGCCAAATTGGGAGGGGTTGCTAAAATGCCAGAGGACGGGATCAAAATTCAAAATGACTCTGACAGATTGGAGAGCTGAGCCAAAACTAACAAAATGAATTTGAACAGTAAGAAATGCAAGGTCCTGAACTTAGGCAGAAAAAATGGAATGCACAAATACAGGATGGGGGACGCGTAGCTGGATAGCAGTACGTGTGAAAGGGATCTAGGAGTCTTGGTAGATCACAAGCTGAAATGAGTCAGCAGTATGGTGCAGCAGCCAAGAAAGCCAACGTGATTCTCGGTTGCATCAGTAGGAGTATGGTTTCCAGACTGAGGAAAGTAATAGTACCACTCTGTTCTGCTTTGTTCAGACCCCACCTGGAATAATCTGTGTCCAGTTCTGGGCACCTCAATTCAAGAAGGAGATGGACAAGCTGGAGAATGTCCAGAGGAGGGCGACCAAAATGGTGAAGGGTCTGGAAACCATGAAGCCCTTTGAGGAGCGGCTTAGGGAGCTGGGTACGTTTAGTCTGCAGAAGAGAAGGTTAAGAGGGGACATGAGAGCCATGTTGAAATATTTGAAGGGATGTCATGTTGAGGAGGGAGTAGGTTTGTTTTCCGCTGCTCCAGAGACCAGGACTAGGAGCAATGGATTCAAGCTGCAGGAAAGGAGATTCCACCTGAACCTCAGGAAGAACTTCCAGATGTTCAGAGCTGTCTGGCAGTGGAATCTGCTGCTCCCTCCATGGAGTGTGGTGCAGTCTCCTCCTTCTTTGGAGGTTTTTAAGCAGAGGCTGGGAGGCCATCTGTCAAAGGGAGGGCTTTGATGTGGGTTCCTGCATAGCAGAGGGTTGGACTGGAGGGCCCCTGAGGTCTCTCCCAACTGTAGGATTCTATGATTCTATGAAGGGGAAGATTGCCAAAATCCTGGAAGATTAGAGCCATAGAAATTTTGGCAAAGACAAAGCAAAGGTTCTTTGTGCTGTGGATGCTTTCAACATGCGTGCTGTCTTCCATCATCTCCTCTCATCCCAAAAACTTGGGTGATGGGGGTAATGGGGGGAGTTGAGTACTCTGAAGTGTGTCTTTCTTGTGGTGATCTCTGGTTCTACTGTGGGCAAAGCTAGCTTTTTGTTTGGACTACAACTCCTAGAATCCCCAAAGCCAGCCATTATCTGACAGATCGCTCCTCCAGAGCCTCTCCAAAATTACACATCTCAGGATTCAGCCATTCCTTAGAGGGCTTCATGGTTTCCAGGCTTTTTGGTTGCCCTCCTCTGGACACCCTCCATCTTGTCCATCTCCTTCCTGAACTGAGGTGCCCAGAACTGGACACAGGATTATTCCTGGTGGGGTCTGACCAAAGCAGAACAGAGTGGTACTATTACTTCCCCCACTTTCTCCTGTATTAATCTCATTTTTCCATAGGTCTGGTTTGATAACATGTTTCCGGCCCAAGAAACCTACCTTTGCTATAGCCCCCCATCAAATAATATATGGGCTGAATAGGATAGATTTAAGGGGTGTGCCCTCAGAAGGACAAAGTTTGAATCCCCAGCTCCTTGGCCACCCTGTGTTTGGTTCTAGATATAAACTCTACAGCTTCTAAGGTATTCCTAGTCAAGAGCTTCCTCGTTTGCTTTGAGACATTCAGCAACACTGCATTACAGCAGACACTACAAGATGTCTGGTTTGATGGCGGTGGGGGGAAATTGTGCAGCCTCTCCAAATACTGTTGTACTGCAAGTCCAATCACTGTTAAATGTACAGCAGAGAATGCTGGATGTTGCTTTCCAAATCCAGAGGAAGTGTGTAATTAAGTGAAAGAAAACTGCAGTTGGGAGGCACTTGGAAAAACACTGGTCCTGCTTAAAACAGGTTGGACTACAATTCCCAGGAGCTTCTGGGAGGTGGAGTCCAACCCATTTAAGAAGAGCAATGACCCACACCTGCATTCTGAGAGTTGACACACAAACTCTGAGAAACAGATAAAAACTTCTTTGGTGGTATTCAAACACCAGAGTTGTGTTTTCTTCTGTGATTCGGGTGGGTCTCTGTTTCTCAGAATTCACTGCAACATCCATTCAGGGGTCTCTAACAGCCACTCTTGCAATATCTTGTATGTGTATTTTCTCACGGAGGGAAAAAGGAAGAATGTCGAGAGAAGAGTTAAATTGTACTTCTCCCCTCACTCCTCAGCTCGGCATTTTCCAGGGATGACACACTTGGAAAAATTAGGAAAATAAAATCATAAATTGTTGGAACACAGCATGCATTTCTGACTCCAAAACCTGGCTCATTTTGAAGAGGCCTACAATCATAGATGGGTGGGAAAACTCACTAAGAGGTCTTATTTGGCCAGTTAGAAAGAGTGATTTTTTGGTACTACCCAGAATCCTGAGCTAGCCCAGTGGCCCATGCTGGCTGGGGAGAATTATGGAAGCTGTGATTTAAGCTAGTTGAAAGATATTTTAATAGAAGAGAGAGAGAGAGAAAAAACAACTTTGTAATATTCGAAAATGAAATTTCTGCACATCCATTTGAAAAAGAAGAAAATCTCATGGCTGAAATATAGATTTGAAAACCCTTGCTGATAGTACCTGCCCTCTGATTGCAAAAGAGTCAAAATTTGGAAAGACTGAAAAGTAACTTTTTTTGGCAGGAGATGGAAGAGTGACAGAGAACGGGAGACACTTAGATATGTAAGTAAAGTTGGGCATTTTACTAAGCCTTTTGTATATCTCTTATTCAAAATGCTTGGGATCAGAAGCATTCTGTATTTTGGATTTCAGAATACAGTACCTTTTTTGGAACAACCCTGCTTCTCAATCATTTGCTACTTGTGTTCCGCACAAGACATGAGGCTGGAGAGAGACAAAGGATCAATGAAATGGCAGAAATCCAAGGGTGATGCTTGGCACTTATCCACGCCTTCTGCCTTTTCACACATCCTCAGCAGTCTCTTCATGCCACCAGCCATCCGCCTCTGCCTTTCCATTGGCGGATGCGTCATTCCTCACTCATTCCCATTCATGCCCACTTCTGCCTTTGAGATGGCAGCTGTGGCAATCTTGAAACGAGAAGGGGAAAGCAGGCAGCCGGCAGGAAGAAGTTTCAGGTTTTGGATTTCCAGATAAGGGAGGCTCAACCTGTAGTACAAAAATCACAGTGGACTTCTCTCCATTGGGGTGATTGATTCACCATATCACCCCAAGTTTTGAAAATGCAACAAACCCCAGTCCCTCTGTTGCGGTTGCTCTAGAGGTCTCAGAAGCAGTACAGACTTGGGTTTGCAATGTTCTCGAAGTGAATTCTGAGGACATCATGTATTTCCTGAGATAGCTGGCATTATAGATTTGTGGGGGTGTCTTCTTCAGCCCCCCCCCAGCTCCAAATTCACACCTCTTCATGGTTCCATCCTTACATAGGTTTTCTCTTTCTTCCTTCCTGGTGGGCAGTGTAGCGAGCCGGAATAAACAAGTAGTCACTCAACACAAGGAAGAGAAGGAATTATAATTCAGGCCTCTGTGCCTGCATAACTATGGCAGAATCATAGACCCCGTAGAGTTGGAAGAGACCCCAACGGTTATCTAGTCCAACCCTATTCTCCCATGCAGGAAAGACACCATCAAAGCATTCCCAACTAATGGCTAATGTTGTTGTGTGCCTTCAAGTCATTTCTGACATACAACAACCCTAAGGTGATCCTGTCATGGGGTTTTTTTGGGGCTAAGAGTGTGTGATGCGCCAAATATCACCCAGTGGTTTTCTATGGCTGAGTGTGGGAATCAAACCTAGATCTCTGGGGTTGTATTCCAATACTCAAAACTGTATTACACTGGCTCTCAACAGTCTGCAACAGCTAAACAGCTAATCAGCCGAACAGCTAACTAACAATAATAATAATATCATCCTGGCTTCTTTCTAAAAATTGAGACCCAAAACATCTCACAATTAAAAAAAACACACATTTAAAAACATACATAAAGAAATTTTAAAATCAAATCTGAATCAAAATAAAAAACATACAAAAAGCAAATATTAAAATCAAGTCAAGATCAAAAGGTGTATTCCTGCATGGCAGAAGGAAGTTGAAAAACTTTGTTTCTTTTGTTCCTGTGGTGCCTTCAAGTTAGGTTTCAATATCTGCAGGGATGTCCTATGGAGGATGGAGCAAACTTGTTTTCTGCTGCCTCAGAAACTAGGACATAGAGCAATGGTTTCCAACTTCAGGGAGAGCTCCCACCTAAACATTAGGAAGAACTTCATGAGGGTCAGAGCAGTTTGACAGTGGAATCTGCTGCTGCCTCCATGGAATGTGGTGGAGTCTTGCCCTTTTTGAGGTTTTTACACAGAGGCTGGAAGCCCATCTGTTGAGATTGCTTCAATGGTGTCTCCCTGCATGGCAGAAAGGGCGTAGGACTCCACCACACCCCTAGGTAGCCGTGGATTCCACTGACAAACATCAGGAAATTCTTCTGTAGTTTGAAGTCATTGCCCCACAGTGTCCTAGTCTCTGGAGCAGAAGGAAACAGGCTTGCTCCATCCTCCTTATGACATCGCTTGAAATATTTAAACATGTCTTTTCTTAACCTTCTCCAGGCTAAATTTACCCCACTCCCTCAGCCATTCCTGAGGGCTTCATGGTTCCCAGGCCTTCTACTATAGAATCATAGAGTTGGAAGAGACCCCAGTTGCTGGCCTGTTATGAGAGGCTGGCTCCCTAAGACCCTCCATTGAGGCCCAGAAGAGAGACGCAGGGAACTGGGAACCCATATCGGAGATAACGTACTCCAACTATGGGCCCCATTCCCAACATAGGAAGACAGTGCCAAATTCCGTTCCACGTGGGAATTGGAACTCGTGCCCAGCTCCCAGACAGGACAGGTAATGGCAAGGGAGAGACCCCCGCAGTCAGCCCAGCAAGGCAGGGAGTCCCCCACAGCAGCCCACTGCCTCCAAACAGCCCTCTGAATCTGGCCCTCCCAAGGAGGCGTCTGGCGGTTACGACCCCACGGCCCAGACGTACTCCTCAGACAGAGTCAGGATCTGGGGTGTGCTACGTTAGTTTGGGTTGGACATGAGCCAATTCGACAAACGGCCCACGTCGGAGCTTCTGGAAGCTCTGGACAAGCAGCTTTCTGCGGGTGGTGAACAGCCGGTCCAGGCCGTGACCAATGGCCCAGCCCTGGCTGGATACTACCCGAGTTTGGACTTTCAGGAATAGGGGTGCCCTCGGTCCAGGAAGCTTCCTCGCAATGTTGTGGTCAAATTGCAGCCAGACAAGTGGGGAAGGTTCTTGGTGAAGGCAGGCATAGGGACCGGGGGGGGGGAACTCCTGCTATCGTTCTAGTGGATTCTGGTGCGGCACTGAACGTGCTGCACCCTAAATTGGTTAGACACGGTGAACCCACGCCCAAACGTGTCCAGCTTTCTGGATAGGGTGTGGGGGTCACCTTGCCCAAGCTTGGAAGGACTCTCTGATGTCCATAGAGACGTTCTGTTTTCAGCTTTGGGCTTGCGAGAACCAGGGCAAGGACGATGACCTTTTGGGCATCGATTTCCTTCGAGGAAACAAGCTCACTGTTGATTATGCGAATGGGCTTCTGTGGAAGTTAGACCAGGGACCAGAGGAAATTTCAGCCATGCACCACGGTGCCGCCATCAGAGCTCCAACCACTATCCTGTTAGCAATTGAGCAGTCGATATGCTCGTACACAGAGGTAACTGTGGCTACCGCCTACCCCTCCATTCAGACGCTTTGGTGCCACATTGTCCTTAAGGTGCCCTGCGGCACCCTGATTGTGACTCTGGTGATCGTTAGGTGGGCCAGGATTGTTCATGGCTCCATCTCAGTCACCATCATACCTGATGAGGCAGCTATTCCAGAGGTACATGGGTCAGAGTCCAGCCTCTGTACCAATTTGAGAATGTGGGTCCCAACCCAGGAGCAAGCACTGCAGCTCCTGCCAGTAATTCCAGAGACCCAGAGCAAAGACTGGAAAGGGAAACCTCCAGATGGGGAAGCCCTTTTGATAGTTTGGCCAAGCAAAGGATGGACTTTGCTTCCCTTCATGGGATGGCAGCCCCCATGAAGAGGTGGCGGCCCCAGCTCTCCTTGTTCCCCCCGTCCCTTGTAAATAGCTCCTTAGATTTTTAGAAATTGTAGTAACGGGGTCCCATCTCTGTGTTCCCCACAGGGAAATGGAATGGGCCCGTTGCTGTGGACCGCTGCGTTATTTTCCCTGATTTGATGTGTCCTCGGAGTCTCCCCAGAATACAGCTATGTGTACACAGATTGGCAGTTTAATGTACAGGCAGTGTACCACTGGAACCCTTATCCAAAAGCAGAGACCCTGTTACGCGGAACGCAACTGTTCCCCTGGTTTCAGAGACGGTATCTGTTTGAGTTGTTCACGCACATTCGGGTACGCTCTGGTAGTAGGCTTAGCACTGGCTTAAGCATGGCAGTTGCCGATAAAAACGTAACGTTTTATGCAGAAATGGCAACAGCCGTCGCTCCCATGACTATCAAAGTAGACCAGAGCAATTACCGCGAGGAAGTCTTAGTCATCATTACCTTCACCATAAATAGATGCCGCCCTACATGGGTATGGAAGACGTTTCTGTTCACGTGCCCAAACATAATTCAGATTCCGACAGGCTGTAAATTCTCCCATGGGAAGAAATGGTGTCCTGACTCCTCCATCCAACCCCCCATTCCTTCAGATAGACAACAGGCTATGTATGTGGGTAGCTCTGTGGTTCGTAAGGATGTAGAAATGGTTGTATACTCAGACGTCCAGCCCATAGTTACAACGATGGTACTAAATTTCACTGTTGTCAATATCTCTAGAGTGCTTCCCACTTGCCAGCCCTATCTGAAACTAGCTTGGACACAGTGGGAACACTGGGAGAAGCGATGGCTGTCTTTCTCCCACCCACACACTCGCCCTAAGTGGAGCGTCCTAGGGACTGTACTAGGAAGAATTGGAACTGGCGGTGCACTTCTTAATACCATAAACAATGAGGTCCTAGCCAACAAACTAGGCATAATTGGCACCAAAACAAAAGATGTTGGAGTATCCTCCGCTGCAGATTTAATGAACCTAGCAAAGGGCATGGACATAATTAGTCAATTGCTACTGCAATGGGTTGGCGCCGAGCGCGACATAGTATCCGACCTTGGTTGTGTCTTAAAGAACACGACACACAATCTGTCAGTTGCCATACAGCGCACACAACTGCAGAGCTACATGATCACTTTTGCCGCTCAGGTGATCCAGGCCAGCCCTAAGGGATTAATGCACCCTGAGATCCTGAGCCTGTTAAGAGAGCGATACCCAGAATCGCTGGAACATCCCACCGCTTTGGCGAAGGTATGGCACGCCACCTGGCAGAGCCTAACTCTCATGGTGGACGTCACCCATGAAAGGATTCTGGACCCGGTTATCCCACTTAGGACTCCCCCTCATAGCCGCCAATGCCACGTTGTTGCCCCAACAGATGTACCATTGGTCCAATGGTACACACTCCTTTGATCTATCCGGTTGCCTATTTCATCAATATTGGGCACAGTGCTTTCATAAAATTGATAGTTTCAGTCACAGCAATACTTCTGATTACGTTCTAGTACTGGTAAATTATACAGTAATGGTTCAAATTACCAGTGAGTGTTTCTGTCTGCGTACCCCCTGTGAAAATGTGACAGTACTGCCTAGCGGTGCCCTTGTAAGGATCAACCGCATAACTGGCAATCCATGTTTCTGTGGCCAGCACGTGCAGGACTGTTTTGGCCAAGACTTCTATCTCCGACGGGAGATACGGGACTATATTTTGGAAACAGAATACATGCCTACGGAGTCTGAATTAGTCGGATTCCATCTTCTTTTAAAAAAAAATTATTAAAAACTCCAAAGGACAATACAAAGTAAAACACGGTACAGAGAAAATACAAAGTAGAATAAGGGTACAACAAGAATCACTACCATGGAGTGCTTAACTGGAGTTCTGAACCGCATGGTGAGAACTCCAGTGTAAGTATGGTGTGTCATTCATAAAATCAACAAAAGGGTGCCATATTTTTTCAAAGTTGTCCTGTGTGGCGCAACCTTTTGTTAACCTTCCATTATGCGCCAGCTTTTCCAGCAGCCATGTATCCCAGATTCTTCCCCACCATCTGTTGATAGAGAAATTGCCTACTTTCCAATTGGAGGCAATTTCCAATTTAGCATTTATGAGAAAGAAATTAATCAGATCCTTGTGGTTCAGTTGTTTACATTGTGAGTCATATATTGAAAACAGCTGGAGGGTAGGACAAGCAATTACTGTTTGCTTTGTAACCATACTAATATTTTTCAAAACCTCCGACCAAAAATGGGCTACAACAGGGCAGGATATCCACATATGAAGGTAAGTACCTTTACAACCACAGCCCCGCCAACAATTAAATGATGCTGTTTTCATGATGTAACTCAGTTGAACAGGTGTAAGGTACCACTTATGGACCAATTTAAGGGTATACTCTTTAAATTTGGTTGTGGAAGATTTATATGGGGGCGATGTCCAAATTTTCAACCAGTTTGCATCCAATATCTGAATGTCAAGTTCAGCTTCCCATCCTGATTTACTCAGGAGACCTCGACCATAGGTCTCATCGATCAACCATTTATTAATTTTTGATGCCAACCCTTTCAGAGAGAGATCCTTTGAGACACACATATTTTCAAATGGAGACAAGCTGCGTGGAAGTTCCCCCATGTGGGTCAGTCTGGTAATAAAACTAAGTATTTGATACAAGGGGAACCATGTAGGGGGATCAGGGGATAATATCTGTATCAATTCATCTCTTGATTTTGGTTTGGAATTGTGAAATAAATCATGAATTGTAAACAGTGCCTTGTCTTTCCAACCTCTGAATTGGGAAAATTTGTGGTTGTAATAGAAATTTGGATGGAGAAGGAAGGGCCTGATTGGTGATGGGTAAGGTGCGAGAACATGTTGCCATTTTTTCCATGTCAGCAATGTGGTTTGTGAACATGGGTTTGGAACCTTTTTAACGTCTCTGTTGGTTAACTTGGAGAATATAATTCTCACTCCTTCAGACAGATCATGTTCTAATTCTAATGCTACCCACTTAGTAGACTGGTCATTTCTAATTAGCTGAACAAGTTGGCAAATCTGGAAAGCTTCAAAGTATAGCTGTACATTTGAAATGGTAAGACCCCCATTCTGAGATTGTGAGTATTTAACTGTCTGAGGAAAACAAGGCCTCTTACCATCAAAAATAAAATTACTCAAATTGTGCCATTTTGTGAAGTATGAGGGCAAAGGGATTAATGGAATGGTTTGAAAAAGAAAAAAAAGTTTTGGAACAAGGAACATTTTAACTATAGTGATTTTGCCCAGCAAGGACAGGGTGAATGTTTTCCAGCGATTAATTTTGGCCTTGATCCATTTGGTTAATGATTTATAATTTCTATACAGCATTTGAGGTATTTGTTTTGTTAGTAAAACTCCTAGATACTGAAAACCAGATGGGCATAACTGTAGATTCATTAGTGTCCACAGGGTCACAGCACTAGCAGGTTGAGTGAGAACACGGGCAGAGCAGATGGTGTTGTTTTAAGTTATCAGCAAATGGGACAGCAGCACATGCTAATTTTGAAATGTAATGGCTTACTTAGTACTGCAAATCTAATGGTTCTCTAGTCTTTGCAACTGCCAAGGTGTGCTATTGTTGTTTTCATGTTCTGAACAAAGCTTTTGAAGCCTCTGAGCCCATTCTCTGAGCTTGGACTTAATCTGTACATCGCAAGGAGGGTAGATGTCAACAATAGCCAGCGTATTGTAAGTAGTTTGAATGTTGGAATACGATCCTGAAGACCAGGGTTCAATTCTCTGCTCTGCCATGGAAACCCACTGGGTGACCTTGGGCCCATCTCAGCCTCAGAAAACCCAATGATGGGTTCACTTTAGTGTCACCATACATCAGAAAGAACTTGAAAGTACACCACCACCACCACCACCACAACAAAGATTTCAATAGAAGATTCAAAGGAATTTCTCGACAGCAAGAGCATTCACCAATGGAACCAATTGCCTAGAGAGACGTAAAGGTCTGCTATGTGTGACTAAATTTGTATGACAAGGTATAAAATCTGTAACTGCTCAATATGCTTTAGTTTCAGCAACTTCCAAGGAGAGCTGTCGTGTTGCTTGCTTTGTTCCAAATAAATGCTTCTGTGCTAAATCTGAGTGAAATTTGTGGAGTGCAAGTTATCCAGGACGTGCCAACAACTGTATTTGAAAAGTGTTGGCACTTTTAATCAGGAAAGATCAGATAATTAGTCTCGTCTTTGATGAAATTTGGCTGGACTCCGTCCAGGGACCTTCCAATGGGGTGGTAGAATCATAGAATCATAGAATCATAGAAATGTAGAGTTGGAAGAGACCACACGGGCCATCCAGTCCAACTCCCTGTCATGCAGGAACACCCTCAAAGCACTCCCGACAGATGGCCATCAAGCCTCTGCTTAAAAACCTCCAAGGTAGGAGACTCCACTACTCTCCGAGGCAGCAGATTCCACTGCCGGACAGCCCTGACTGTCAGGAAGTTCTTCCTGAGGTTCAGGTGGAATCTCCTTTCCTGCAGCTTGAATCCATTGCTCCTTGTCCTGGTTTCTGGAGCAGCAGAAAACAAGCCCCCCCCTTTCCCTTTACGTGGCATCCCTTCAAATATTTAAACATGGCT
Organism: Ctenosaura bakeri; assembly: GCA_948474755.1. Lineage (NCBI taxonomy): Eukaryota > Metazoa > Chordata > Lepidosauria > Squamata > Iguanidae > Ctenosaura > Ctenosaura bakeri. The sequence continues at coordinate 73,983 of CAOLHI010004670.1, read as the reverse complement.
ATCATGTCCCCTCTTAACCTCCTTTTCTGCAGACTAAACATACCCAGCTCTCTCAGTCTATCCTCATAGGGCATGTTTTCCAGGCCTCTCACCATTTTGGTCACCCTCCTCTGGACTTGCTCCAGCTTGTCAATATCCTTCTTGAATTGGGGTGCCCAGAACTGGACACAGTATTCAAGATGGGGTCTAACCAAAGCAGAGTAAGTGGTACCAGTACCTCCCTCGATCTAGACACCATACTCCTGTTGATGCAGCCGAGAATTGCATTGGCTTTCTTGGCTGCCGCATCACACTGCTGACTCATGTTCAGCTTGTGGTCTATGAAGACTCCTAGATCCCTTTCACACGTACTGCTATCCAGCCACGTGTCCCCCATCCTATATTTCTGTATTCCATTATTTCTGCCTAAGTGTAGGACCTTACATTTCTCTCTGTTGAATTTCATTTTGTTTGCCCTGGCCCAGCTCTCCAATCTATCCAGGTCATTTTGAATTTTGATCCTGTCTTCTGGGGTATTAGCAACCCCTCCCAATTTGGTGTCATCTGCAAATTTGATGAGCATGCCCTCTATTCCTTCATCTAAGTCATTGATAAAAATATTGAACAGCACTGGGCCCAGGACAGAACCTTGTGGCACCCCACTAGTCACTTCTCTCCAGGATGAAAAGCAGCCATCCATGATCACCCTTTGGGTTCGGTCGGTCAACCAATTACATATCCAATTAACAGTAGCCCTGTCTAGCCCACATTTTACTAGCTTCGATGCAAGAATGTCATGGGGAACTTTGTCAAAGGCCTTACTGAAATCGAGATATGCTACATCCACAGCATTCCCTTCATCTATCATAAAAAGAGATCAGATTAGTCTGGCATGACTTATTTTTGAGAAATCCATGTTGACTTCTCGTGATTATTGCGTTGTTTTCTAAATGATTAGAAACTGAACGCTTAATGATCTGCTCCAGGATCTTTCCGGTACCGATGTCAGGCTGACTGGGCGATAATTGTTTGGGTCCTCTTTTTTTCCCTTCTTGAAGATGGGGATAACATTTGCTCTCTTCCAATCTGCTGGAACTTCTCCTGTCCTCCAAGATTTCTCAAAAATTATAGCAAGCGGTTTTTGAAATGACCTCTGCCAGCTCTTTTAATATCCTAGGATGCAATTCATCTGGCCCTGGAGACTTGAATTCATCCAATGCGGCCAGGTATTCCTGTACCACCTCTCTACTTATTAAGTGCCTCATTTCCTCTGCTTCCTCCCCTGCTCCCCTACCGCCAGGTTGAGTGCTTGTATCCTTCTGGGAAAATACGGAGGCAAAGAAGGTGTTAAGTAGCTCTGCCTTTTCTCTCCCCCCTGTGAGTAATTCGCCATCTTCTCTGCGTAGCGACCCTACTGTCTCCTTCTTTTTCCTTTTGCTGCGGACATTTTTAAAAAAGCCCTTTTTATTGTTTTTAATGTCTCTGGCCAGCCTAAGTTCGTTCTGTGCTTTAGCCTTTCTGACCTCCTCCCTACATCTCCTGGCAACTTGCTTAAATTCTTCTTTGGTGGTTTCCCCCTTCTTCCATTTCCTATACGTGTTTCTCTTAACTCTTAGCTCAGCTGAGAGTTCTTTAGTCAACCATTCTGGTTTCTTCAGATGCCTTCCATTTTTCCTCCTTATTGGCACAGTTTTAGACTGTGCCGTCAGTATCTCCTTTTTAAGGAACTCCCATGCCTCCTGAACTCCTTTCCCTTTCACTATTCCTGACCACGGAATTCCAGCCAGCAGCTCCCTAAGTTTACAGAAGTCCGCTTTTTTAAAATCTAAGACGAGTGTCTGGCTACCCTTATCTTCTCCTTCCCACTGAATGCTAAATTCCAACAGGGCATGGTCACTCCCCCCTAAAGATCCAACCACTTCTACCTCATTCACAAGGTCATCCCTGTTGGTCAAGACCAGATCTAGAATATTTGATCCCCTTGTGGCCTCTTCCACCTTCTGGACCATGACTAACTTATCATCAGCTATGAAAAAGGACTGATTTGACAGGCAAGGAACATGAGCCAACTTTGCCTTAGATTTTATCTTCATGTAATCAGCAATTGTTTTGGTATGCAAGTCATTTTTATTTCCTTGTGACAGACCTTTGACCCTGAGAGGGCCTGGGAACAGAGTGGATCAGGGCCCTGCACAGTCACACAGTCTCAACCAAAGGTAATTGAGACAAAATGTGATCAGTTGCCTCTGCCCATACAGTCACATCCATCATTTAGTGGAACAGACTGTACTGTCAATTGCACTGAAGCTGAAAGTACAGTTACACTTCAGAGAAAGAAAATTAAATTGTTGATATCAGATATATCAAGTACAAGGTATGTGACATTTTTTAAAAAAAAAACAGTGTGCTTTCCAGGGTAGTCATTTTTGAAAAATGTAATATACCACTCTTGTTTTGCATGCCTTCAAGTAGTTTCTGATTTATAGCAACCCTAAGGTGACCCTACCATGGGGTTTTCTGGGGGCTGAGAGAGTGTGACATGCCCAAGGTCACCCCTGGGTTTCCACTGCCGAGTGGGAAATGCAACCCTAAGTCCAAGTTTGTAGTCCAACACTCAAACGACTACCCCACGCTAACTTCACTTCAGGAAAAAAAAATTATACCCAGCTTCTTAAGCCTCTCTTCACAGGGCTTCATGGTTTCCAGGCCTTCTACCATTTTGTTCGCCCTCCTTTGGGAACTTTCTAGCTTGTCCATATCCTTCCTAACTTTAGCGCCCAGAACTGGACACAGGATTATTCCAGATTATTCCAGATGGGGTCTGACCAAAGCAGAATACAGGGGTACCATCACTTCCCTTGACCTAGACACTAGACTCCTGTTGACGCAGCTCAGAATCACATTGGCCTTTTTAGCTGGTGTGTCACACTGCTGCCTCATGTTCAGCTTGTGGTCTACTAAGACCCCTAGATCCCTTTTCACATGTACTGTGGTCAAACCAGGTGTCACCCATCTTATAACTGTGCATTTCATGAGGGAAGTATATACGTCCTTACGTTATTATAAATATCACGGTAAAATTATTTCTATATAAAGTTTTGAATATATTTTAATATAGCATTTAAACTCAAAATGCTAAATCAGTTGACATTATTTAGAGTACTGGAAATTTTTCCAGAAAATGGATGTACTTCCTACTTCTCCTTTCTCTAGAAAACCCTCAACACTCCTTTGTAGAACTGATTTCTCGCTCCTCTGAAACATTATTTAGCACTCAGAAATGAGTTAACTGCAAAGGATCTTTGGGGTTTACCCAATGGTTGAATTGAATTCATCCAGAGTCCCCAAAGCACAAAGATGTGGTCATCCTTAGACCTCTGTTCTCCAGTAAATGTGCTCGAAAATCCTTCAAAAACAATGAGAAGAGGCAGAAAACAATGAAGTAGCTTACATCCTTCAACAGGGGCTTCTATGCACTAGTTTCCCAGTTGTGGAATTCCCTCTCAATGGAGGCCAGCTCTGTCTCTTTTAACTTTTTCCCTTACCCACTTCTCCTCAACACAGGCCTTTTTTATACACAATATATAAAGTACCATATATTGTGTTATATATTATATTGAGGTGGGGTACAACACAGATATGCAATAATATATAAAATATAATATATAACTAAAAACACATAAAACCATTTAACACATAAAACTAGATTAAAACACAGCCATAACAATATACAAATTTAAAATTCATAATTTACAATTGACCTCAAGGCCCCTCCCTAAACTGCAAACCCCAGGATTCCATAGGATGTTGAAAGTGGAGTGACAGCACTGTATAGTGCAGAAATGGCCTAATTGGCAGCTAGTGGAGTGATTTTAATACCATATGATATATTTACTTTTTTGGAAACTGCCTTGGGTCCCACTCTCAGAGAAAGGTGTTATATAAATATAATAATTAAATAAAAATAGCATTCACACTGTATTTGCTATCCACCCATCAGTCACTTAGTAGCTGTCTTGGTTATCGAATTAACTGTCTTGGTATTACAGGACTTGAGTTCGAGTAACTCTTATTTTACACAGTAACAGCCCCAAAGCACAAAAACTTACCCTAGGTATGTATATATAGGAGAAAACATAGTATATAAAGGATCCAAAGTTTCAGGCATCCACTGGTGGGGTCTTGCAGAAATACTCTGTGGATATTGGGAAGTATAGTGTATCCAAGAGCAAGGAATGCTGAATGTTGCAGTAAGACAGCTTGAAGGATGGATGATTCTCATCCGTGTGATACTTGAATTACTGCTAGAAGTTAATGGTGCATTCACATTGGCCTTGCCTTTCAGGATGCTGGTACCTTTGTCTCCTGTTTTGGTGTAGATTTTTGGGATTTTGGTTGTTTTCCTGGGCCTTGAGTCCTGGCTGCAAAGGAACTAACATACAAAGGAACTGTTAGTTGTTGTTGTTGTTGTTTACAAAAAAGCACAACCATTAGTTTTAAATTATGTGCAATTCATACAGATAAGTGCATTTAAATTCTGAATATTACTGCACATTTAAATGTTATCTATTTAAGGCCTGAGGCTAAGAGAGTGTGACTTACCCAGTGGGGATTTGAATCCTAGTCTCCAGAAAGGCTTTGATACATACATAAATAAACAAATAAATAAATGACTATTTAAATAAATATTGGAAAACTTTAAATAAGTATTTGAATCTTGAGTTAGGTTTTGGGGGGTCCCTGGCAAAACCCAAATTATATTTAAAGCTGGGATTTGAACCCTGGTCTCCAGAGTTGTAGTCCAATGCTTACACCGCTAAACCACACTGAATCTTTCATATTTTGCATAGTGCCACACATATTAAATTTCCTTATTTTTAGATTTTGCATTCTTGACATATATTTAAAGTTTCATATATTTAGTGTGTTTTGTTCAAATTTCTTGTACATATTTTTCATGCAGCCCAGCATATTCAAATTCCCTGTGCTTTTCAATATATTCCTGCACATTTGAATGTTTCATATCCTTACATACTTTTTTTTTACATAGCTTGTCAATTCTTGCATACTTTCATATTTTAAACATTCCTGTATATTTACTGTTTATTTACATCCTGCACGCATAAAATCGGGCATATACAATTTACTGCATGTCTCGTTTAAATTCCCCGTATATATTTAATTTTTCAAATGTTTTGCATGGAACCCTGCATACTTAAATTCCGCCTGCTTTTCAGTATATTCCTGCACATTACAATATTGCATACCTTTACATATTTAATTTTTTACATATTGTCAATTCTTGCATATTTCCATAATTTTGCACATTCATGCATATTTGCCTTTTATTCGCATCCTGCACCCACAAAACCGGGCGTATCCAAATTCTTTGCACCCCAATTCTTTTGCATTTATGTTCTGTGCAAGGCAGGAGAGACCCACTTGGGTTGCTCATCGTCCTCATGGTTCCTCAGGGTCCTCTTTGCTCCCTGGTGGCCGACCACCACCCTCCGCAGGCAGCTCCGAGCCCAAATCCCCACAGCAGCCATTCCTCGGTGGAAACTGGGGAGGGAGCGAAAACGCCTCAGCTGACGAAGTTTGTCCCTTCCCGGCAGCCGTCGCACACTATCTCATCCCAGTTGCTCCTGATCGGAGGAGAGGCGCCCACTCAGAGAAGCCGAAGGGGGCGTGGCCCGAGGCACCTCCTCTACGCTCCTCCCTTAGGAGCGGCCGGCCTATCAAGGGGAAGAAAGGTGGACACGCCCGCCGGCCGTATGATTGGGCGGGAGCGAAAGGGGCTGGCCTCGCCCCCATGGAACGCTCAAGGTTTTAAAAGTAAAGACTCGCCGGAAGCAGCCTCAGCGAGCGTCGCAGGCGAGCTGCCCGAGAATGCTTTGGGCGGAGCCTCCAAGTTTGGAGTGGGGCAGCTTTTGGGGGGCGGCGTCAAACACGCAGAAAAGAGAAAATGGGTGCAATTCAGACCTCCAGATATCCCTCCGAGAGATCAGAGGAGCAAAGATTTGGAAAAGTTATGCGGGGGGAGAAAGACTTTAAAGCTCAACCCTAAGGTGAATCTATCATGGGGTTTTCTGGGGGCTGAGAGTGTGTGACTCACCCAAGGTCAGCCAGTGGGGTTCCCACAGTCGAGTGGGGAATTGAACCCTAGTCTTTCAAGGGTTGTTGTCCAATTTTCAAATCACTGTACCATTCTGTCTCTTTGAAACAGCTTCACTGCTTATCATTTCTGGGCAAAATTCAAGGTGTTTGGTCATGGTTTAAGGTTCTTTATAGCTTAGATCTAGTACCTAAAAGGATGCATCTCCCAACATGAGCCAGCCCAACTTTTAAGATTTTTGGTGGAGGGTTTTTCTTGGCCGCACTGCCATCGTAGTGCCATCCAGTAAAGAGACAGGATCTTCTCCATGGCTGCTCCCAGTCCATGGAACTCCCAGTCTGGTTAATCCTGTCCTTACTCACTTTCTACCAGCAAGCAAAGACCTTTTCATTTAGACTGATTTGACTATTTATTTAGACTATTTTGACTGATATTTTCATCATGTGGCAGAACAGTTTTGAAAGTAGTGTGATTTGTTTGTTTTTTTAAATCTGGTATATTTTCATTTATGTCTTAAAATGTATTTTAAAAACGTCCTTAACTCTCTGCTTTTAAGAATATTGTTATTCTTGTTGTGTGCCTTCAAGTCATTTCCAACTTATGGCAACCCTAAAGCAAAGCTATCACAGGCTTTTCTGGGGCCGAGAGAGCGTGAGTGGATTTCCACAGCTGAGTGGGGAATCAAACTCAGGTCTCCACAGGGTCCATAACCCAATGTTCCAACTGCTACATCCCATTGGCTCAAAAAATGTTATTAGTGATTCTTTGTTTTATATAAAATTGTAATAATATATTTTAATTAAACATCTGTTTTAAATTATTGTAAATTACTTTGGACCCATGGTGGGAGAAAGGTGTGGTATAAATTGAATAATTTAAAAAAGATGTCACCCCAACCACCTTGAATTAAGACTGGAAGTATATTATTGAAATTATTTTGGTAATGATCTACTAAGATTTTTGGGAAGCTCTTCCTATCCTGGAGCAGAAATTGACTCCCCCTGCTGTACTCCTCTGAATAAATCCATGTTAAATCCGATTTTTAAAATGGATATATTAAAATTAAATAAACGAACAAATTGCAGGCTCTGGACTACCAGTTAAGTGGGTGAAAGAACACCTGGGGCAGAGAGCAGATATGGATTATGAAATTCAGTTGAAAGTAGGGTGTGGTGGAACCCATGGTGAGTAAAATTTGAGATTATGGTGTGAGTGTGAGTTCCCTAGGTTGCTTGTGCAAAAGTGGTTTGGGCAGAGCAAGGGAAAAGATGTTGAGAGTAGAATTTGTGGATTTTCCCAAGAAGAGGCTGTTTGTTGGAATGCTTTTAAAGGGAAGCAAGAAAGTTAAACTTTGGGGACAAAGCAACAGGTGAAATCCACTAAACATAATGACCCAGAAACCAAAACATTGCTTCCGCACAGCTGTTGTTAATTGCAGCCAAACTGACTCCGACTTATGACAACCCTTTGGATGGGAGACCTCCAGGTCACTGTGTCTCATCACCTGCCCTGCTCAGGTCTTGCAGATTCAGGGATGCATCTTCCTTGATTGGGTCTGTCCCCTGTAATTTGGTTTTCCTCTTTTCCTGCTGCCTTCCACCTTCCCAAGCATTATTGCCTTTTCTAGCGAGTCTTCTCCTGATATGGCCAAAGCAGGACAGCCTCAGTTTAGCCATCTTGGCTTCTGGGGAGAGTCCAGGCTTGCTTTGCTCCAGGACCCATTCACTGGTCTTCTTGGCAGTCTAAGATATCCACAGAACTCTCCTCCAGATTTCAAATAAATTGATTTTTTTCTTGTCAGCTCTCTTCACTCTCCACCTTTCATACCCATACATAGAAACTGGAAGTACAATGGATGGACAATCCTAATTTTAGTATTCAGTGATATATCTTGAGACTCCACAATCTTGTTTCATTCCTTCATAGCTGCCCTTCCAAGTCCTTGCCTTCTTCTGATTTCTTGGCTGCAGCCTCTATTCTGACCTGCAAGAAAAGAGGTGCAAACTAAAAGCATTACTTCCTCAAATAAAATTCTGTCCTCCCTCCTAGTGAAATTTTCCATCAATCTCCAAATTTCTAACATCAGTCCCCAAATATCCATCAGTCCCAAAATTTCCCATCAGTCCCAAAATTCTAACATAATTGAAAATCCATCACACTTAAGAAGTCTTATCTTAGTTATGTTCCCTTGCCCTGGGTAACTTTGCCTGATGCTTTTTGTTTGGACACCTAAACTTTGTGCCTAAATGCTCCCTTGAAGTGTTTAAAGTTCCAACCATGTTAGAAATAGGAAGAAATTCTGAGAAAGGAGCTGGCAAAACCACATTTGCAGATTCCTTAACTAAGAAAACTCTGGAAAATGTATGGGGTTGCCATAAATTGACAGGTGACATGAAGGCATGCTCTCTTACACACACACTCAGAAATATCCTTTAGGCATCCAAAGCTGAAAGAGCAGGAAAAATGATCAAGAAAATATGAAAACATCAAATAGAAGAGTTTTAAGAGTTAAGGATTTTCAAAATCTTGACAAACTGAAAGATGTCCAGAGAAGAGCAACCAAAATGTTCAAAGGCCTGGAAACCATAAAGCCCACTGAGGGAGCTGGGTATATTTAGCCTGGGGGAGAAAAGGTTAAGAGAAGGGGACATGATAGCCAGGTTTAAATGTTTGAAGGGATGCCATAAGGAGGATGGGGCAAGTCAGTTTTCTGCTGCTCCAGAGACCAGGATATGGAGCAATGGCTTCAAATGTCAGGAAAAGAGATTCCACCTAAACATTAGGAAGAACTTTGTGGTGGTAAGATATGTTCAACAATGGTGTCCGCTGCTGTCTCAATGGAGCGGGGTGAAGTCTCCTTTGGAAGCTTTTAAACAGGGATTGGATGGCCCTCTGTCCAAGGGAGGGCTTTGATGGTGTCTTCCTGAACGGCAGGATGGGGTTGGATTGGCTGGATGGCTCCTGGGGTCTCTTCCAACACTATGATTCTATGATCTCACTCTGTCCGTTGCTAGAAATTTGGGAAATGCAGGTGTATTTCCTTTGCAGGAGGAGACCCCTCTTTTTTGGGGGGTGTGTGATTTTGCCCCTCCTGTGGCTACGCTCCTCTCTGTGTTCATCTTTTGGAGCACCTCTTGGCTACAGGTGTGATGACCTAATTCATGCTGAATGTCCTCCCAGGCATTGAAATCCTCTAGTGTTTCATCTGGATAGCTGTAAAATCTTTGCAGAGGAGAACTCGCTTGACTCACAGAAACAAGGCAAGGTGTTGGGATCTGTTAATGGTTAGAGAGGCATGTTCATTTCTTGCTCAGTTGTTCTCACTGAGTTTGTGCACGCGTGTATGTGTGTGTTCCTCTGTTACTGCTTTAACCTTTAACATTACTTGGATGTTTACGTCTCCAGGTGAAATGTTCAACAAGACTTTGGTCTTTTCGGCTCCAGGAAAAGTCATACTTCACGGGGAACATGCCATGGTCCATGGCAGGATGAGTGTTACAGGATTACTGCTTCTCTATTTATTGAGTGATTGATTGATTGATTGATTGAGTTGCTGTTGTCATCATTGTCTTCTCCTCCTCCTCCTTCTCCTCATATTTACAATAGGCCCTGCACTTAAGCACTCACAGATTTGATTATTCGCAGGTTATTTTATTTATTAAAAAAATATTGTTACCCTATTTGCCCCTCCCACAGAAAAAATATGTTCCCCTTAGGAATTTCTAGGTCTTCCAGTGTGACTCCGTGGTCCAGCTCTGGCAGAAGTGGACCCTAGAGCTTCCAGGTATCTGGGAAAGTGCCTGAGGGCATCTGGCCTGGGAAGTGGGGAACAAGTATGAACTCCCAAGAAGACAGTGTGAGAACAACCAGAAAAGCAGAGATAAGAACACGGGAAGAGTTAGGTTCCCAAGATGAAAGTAGGAAAACATCTGAAAAGCCTGGAAAATTTGGGATCTAGTGGGGTGATGTGACGTTTATGGCCCTCATGAATCAATAATGTTCACACACAAATTTGTATGCCATAGCATATAACCTGACTTCTCACCAATGTACCTCAAGCCATTTATGCACTACACTATTTATAGTGCTATTATTCCACTTTCAACATCCCGTGGAATCCTGAGGTTTGCAGTTGAGGGAGGGGCTTTTAGACTTATCAGCCAGAGAGCTCTCTGGCCTCAGGAAACTGCAAACCCCAGGATTCCACAGGATGTTGACAGTGGAATAATAGCACTATAACAGGATAGGGTGGAAATGGCCACGGTCTTGGCAACTTTTTTTCAAGTTGATATGTTGCTCCCTTTATCTCAATAAAACGCTGCTACTGCTCTTTGAGTGATTTTCATGGAAAGCTGGTTAACCACCACATGACATACTGTTATTAAGTAACTTTTCCATCTTCTGAATTTGGGATTACTGTTAACCATAAAATTACTTCTAAGTAACTTTACCCAAGCTCTGAATTTGGGTTGCATCTGCCAAGGTTCGATTCCCTGCTTGACCATGGAAATCCAATGGGTAACCTTGGGTGCTTCACACACTCTCAGCCGCAGAAGACCCCATGATAGTTTTGTCTTAGGGACACCATTAGTTACAAATAACCTGAAGGCACACAACAGCAACAAATTAACTATAAAATTACTATTAAGTAACTTTACCCAAGTTCTGAATTTCAGGTGCAACTGCTATGAATCTGGGGTACAGTCATTTAGAGAGCAATTTCTAAATTAATTTAGAAGGTGTTTAAGGTAATTAAAAGTCTCAGATTGTCATGCTCTGGATAACCTGCATTCTACAAACTCCACTCAGAGTTGATCGGCAATGTTTCTTTGTAGCAAAGCAAGCAACACAGCACACTTTGCACTAAGTTGCTGAGACTACAACGTTCTTGGTAGTTACAGGTTTTATACCTTTCAGATACAAATTTGGGTGCACAGAGCTGCGATTGGAGAGGATCATAAATCTAATATCACTGCACAATTCTAAACATTTCCCAGATTTGTAGTTGTTTACCCATCTTTCATCCTAGAGGCTGGAACATGTTTCCTGCCGCCTTATCTCTAAGCATTCCCAGTTCTCATAACACCATTCGGTACTTTTATTTTCTCCCATTCTGATCTCCCCCTTTTCAGATCTGTTGTAGCTGTGGGCAACAACGCAATTGATCATTTGATATATTAGAATATACAAAACATGCTTCAAAAACTGCAGTTACAATTGGCCTTCAGTACTTGATAGCGCTCTGGCTAATTCTAGCAATACCAAAACTGGCTAGCCAATCTATTCTAATGCCATCCAGCAGATACCTTTATGGCAGGAGTCATACATCCTGACATACTGAATAGTTTCCTGTTTGGTGTTTTTGTTTACAATTGCAAATGTACAAGTTCTGTCCCTGACCTTTGGGGAAAGAAATAAGGGAGCTTCCAAATATTCAGATCTATGGATCATTGAAGCTTACTATCAAGGCCCTGGAGCATCCATCATTTTGTCCTAAATGGAATATTTATTTCTGTCATGTCTTCAATATCCATTCCTTTCCCGCTTGGTTCAGCGTTTTTCTCTTCCTCTTTTTTTGCAGCCAGCAGCAAACTGAATGCTAGCTTTCTTGTTTTTTGTTTTTTTTAAAATCTTTCCTTTTTTGGTATTCCAACCATTATAACATTCAAGAGGCTGATTATATGCATCATATTTTAATTCATTAAAAAAGAAAATTAATGAAACTGAAGAGGCCTCCTAAAAGTACTCTAGTCTTTGCATCACATTAACCACCTCCTCAATTTTTAATTATCATTTCCAGTCATTTATTAATTCTTTTACATTTTAGCCCCATGCAGGGAGATGTCCCTTCTAATTTCTTTCTCCTTCCACAAAACCATTGTACCTCTATATCGGTCTTGTAGATTTTGGCAAATCACCCAGGGTATGAAATGCCATTGAATCAGCCATTTCCAGCTGTGCTCTGTTAAGTTTTAAACTAACCAAAAATTGGGATCTCTTAATAAACATTTCCAGAAATTTCTTCCATAGGTTTGTAAGGCATATGTTCTAGCCCATTAAGGCAGGTAGAAATATATGGTCATGATAATTTGCAATTTGATTTTTGGCCATGCACAGAGAGGCAGTGTGGGCTAGGATTCTGGGAGTTGTTGTTGTTGTTATTGTTGTTGTTGTATGTCTTCAAGTCTTTTCTGATTTATGGAGCCTCTAAGGTGCCCCTGTCATGGGGTTTTCTGGGGCTGAGTGTGTGTGACACATCCACAGTCACCTAGTGGGTTTCCATGGCCGAGCAGAAAATCAAACCCTGGTCTCCAGGATCGTAGCCCAAAGCTCAAACCTCTACCCCACACTGGGTCCAGTAGACCAGGGCTTGAATCTCCTCTTAATACTGGATACCCATCAGGTGCCCCTGGGCAGATCACATGCTCTTAGCTTCAGAGAAAGGCAACAACAAACCTCCTCTGAAGAAATCTGAGGAAGAAAACTCCAAGAGGCGCAGTGCGGTGTGGTAGTTTGAACACTGACTTAGACTCTTTCAGAATACCAACTGTTCTTACTTTCAGGAACTTCTTCCTAATGTTTAGGTGAAATCACAAATGCCAGTACTGCAAGCTGCAAGGTTGTGAGTTTGATCCTGCCCGGCTCCAAGGTTGACTCAGCCTTCCGTCCTTCCGCAGGTCAGTAAAATGAGTACCCAGCTTGTTGGGGACATGTATAGAAATACATGCTATTTGTAAGTTGTTCGCCGCCTCGATCCATATGGAGAGGCGGGATACAAATAAATAATAAATAAAAAATAAAAAAAATGAAGATTGAAGCCATTGCTCCATCGTGTCCTAGTCTCTGGACAGCAGGAAACAGGCTTGCTCCACCCTCCATAGGACATCCTTTTGAATATTTAAACATAGCTATCATGTCACCTCCTAACCTTCTCTTCTGCAGACTAAATATATCCAGCTCCCTAGGCTATTCCTCAGAGGTTCCAAGCCTTGCACCATTTTGTTTTTGTTTTTTTTCTGTATAATTTTTATTGAAAGTTCGTCTCAAAAATAATAAAAAAATCCCTCACACTTCCATGCTTAAATCTACCAGTTGAAATTGCTTATTTCCATTCTATTACAAACATAATTTCCATCTTACAGAGAGAAGAACAGTTACATTTGTTCTTCTCTGATTTCTCATACATTTATATCCTTACCCAATCCAATACTCTTTTCCATTCTTTCTCAAAGTTCTGGATAGATTTATTCTTCAAAGAAGATGCTAATTTTTCCATCTCTATCCTATCCAGAACTTTTAACTTCCATTCTTCTATATCAATATGTTTCTTTTCTTTCTAATGCTGCGCACACGTCAACCTTGCCACAGTTATTAGATATAATAATATCCTCTGAGGACTTCTTATTTCCCTTTGTTGCCCTAGCATATTTAACAAACAAAGTTCTGTTTTCATTTCAAAATTCAGCTTACAAATTCTTTGGATTTCATCATGTACCCCCTTCCAAATTTTTTTTGCTATCTTACATGTCCACCACAGATGGAAAAAAGACCCGTCTTTTCATCACACTTCCAACAATTTGAATTCCCATTTTTTGTTATTTTTTGTAATCTTTCTGGAGTCATGTATCATCTGTAAAACATTTTATAAAAGTTTTCTCTTAAATTTAACTTTGGTGTAAATTTTATATCTATTTTCCACACCCTTTCCCAAGTTTCTAATTCAATTGAATTTCCCAGATTCTGTGCCCATCTAACCATTGTATCTTTGATTGCTTCTGATTCCATTTCTCTTTTCAGCAATAATTTATAAAATTTAGAAATTCTTTTCTTTTGGTTATCTTTCTATGTCTAATTCATTCTCTTTTCTCTCAAATCCGTATAGTTTTTGGTCCATTCTAAATCTTTCTCTGAGTTGTGTCCATGGAAACCAGTTTAGTTCATGTCCCTCAGCACTTAATTCTTCTTCTATACACAATTTTATTGCCCTCCCATTTCAATAATTCTTGATATGTTAGTAAATTTCCTTGTTTTGTTGGGGCAATTTTATAAGCTTTTTGTGGTCCATTACTGGTAATTTTGTATAAAATTTTTGCTTTATTTGTGACCAGACCTTCAACAATGTCTTTCGGATGCAATGGTTTTTAAACTCTTTATTCACTCTAGATCTATCATAACATAGATATCCATGCCATCCAAATTTATTGTTTATTTCTTCTATCTCTTTAGTGGTTGTGTTTTCTAATTTAATTCAATCTTTGATCCAATTTAAACAACATGCATGGTAATAGATTTTTAATTATGGTAAGTCAAGTCCTCCTTTCTCTTTTGCATCTTTAAGTGTTTTAAACCTATTTCTTGGTTTTTTTCCCTTGCCAAATAAATTTTTGTAGGGCCTTTTCCCATTCCTTAAATATCTTCTCTTTCCCTATTATTGGTAAGTTTTGAAGAGGAACATAAGCTTTGGTAGTAGGCCTTGCACCATTTTGATCGCTCTCCTCTGGACACCTTCCACCTTTTCCATACAAGATACTTTGGCCATGAGTCAAAGAATAACTTTCAAGGAGTTTAGGGCCCTCACCTGTGTCAGGATTTCTTCATTTGTGGGTTTTCTGCATCAGTAGAAAGCTAGTTGACCTTTGGGGATTCAGGATCTCCACATTATGACATGTTTTCTTCACTTCTGGAACCCAGGTTGCTTTGGTGGTAGAGTTGAACCTGAGAACCTTTCTCCGCATGACCCTGCAGGAGGATGGGAAAGTCTCCATTCACCTGCCAAATATTGGGTCCAAGCTATGCTGGGAAACCGCAAAGCTCCAGCCACCGTTAGTGGCATTCCCTGGTGAGTCTGTGCGCTCTCGTGAGCTTTTTCACAACTGTTTGCTAAGCCTATCCTGGCTTACAATCATTGTTTCAATACCTTCTCAATGCAAAACTTGCTAGAATTAATGTGCATCTGCTTCTAATTGACAACTGTAACCATCTATCTGCTTGTAATATCACTATGCTGAATGGCTGTAGGAATGGGGTTGGACTAAAGGGCCCTTGGAGTCTCTTCCGACTCTAGGATCCTAAAACGCCCCAGGCTCAATGGTCACCTTGCACCCGTTTTCCCAGGCATACAATTATTTACATACTTTTCATCCTAGAAGTCAGAATGTGTTTTCTGTCACCTATCAAAACCTTTCTGTAACACTTTCTCGTCCTTCCACTGTTATCCTCCTCATTTGGGCTTCTCTGCCAAATGTACGCTGCATTGTTTTGGATGCATAGATAGAGCTTTTACACTCACACCTCTCCCTGATCAGTTAATTCAGCTTTATGTTCCCTTCCCCAGCTGTCTGGATTGTTCTACGGATGCAGTGTTTCTGTATTGCTTGCTAGAAGCATAGAACTGGATGACACCCAAGGGCCATCTAGTCCAACTGCTTCTGCCATGCAGGAAGACATAATCCAAGCACTCCTTTTGACAGATGGCCATCCAGTCTCTCTTTAAAAAACTCCAAGGAAGGAAAGGGACTCCACCACACTCCATTGAGACAGCAGCAGATTCCACTGCCAACTGCTCTTATCTTCAGGAAGTTCTTCCTGATGTTTAGGGGGAATCTCTTTTCCTGTGGTCTGAACCCATTGCTCTGTGTCCTAGTCTCGAATGCTCTAGAGATAACAGGCTTGCCCTATCTTCCATATGACATCAGATATTTAAACATGTCTATCATATCTCCTTTTAAAAGCCTTCTTTTCTTTAGGCTAAGCATCCCCAGCTTCCTAAGCTGCTCCTCACAGGGGTTCATTGGTCACCCTCCTCTGGACATGTTCCACCTCGTCCATCTCCTTCCTAAATTTTAGTGCCAAGAACTGGACACAAGATTATTCCAGGATAGCAGAATAGAAAAATTTTTTATCATTTCCCTTGACCTAGACACTAGACTCTAGACTCAAATTGATGCAGCCCAGAATCACATTGGCTTTCTTAGCTGCTGCATCACACTCTAGCTCATATTCAGCTTGTACTTTACTAAGACCCATAACTCCCTTTCTCCATGTATTTCGGAATGACCTGGAAAAAGGGGTGCAGGCAGCGTCCCCAGCGTTTCAGTGAGCTCTTGATTTTTTCTAATTTTAATTATTTTTAAAAGGGCTTATCAGTTGTAGGAGTTTCCTGGTTAAACTTTAGGTATCCAAGTTTAATTGGAAACAGATAGCGGGAAATTTAAGCCTTGGATAACTATAAATAACAATAAATAACGACTGCAACAAGGCAGGAAGGGGGAAAAAGGCTAAAGAGGAAGAAAAAAGACCCCAAAAAGGAAAAAAGGAGTTGTTTAAAATGGGGAGTGAGTCTGAGAAGTTACAGAGAGAGTTCTGAGCCTAACGAAATTGTAGAGGCGGCAGTTACTCTTAGACAACAAAGGCTAGGGGAGTTTTTCCAGATAGAAAAAAAAACAAGCCCTTTTCCCCTTTTTGTACTCCTCACCTACACATACAAACCTTGTGGATAAACCCTATGCCTCGTCTGAATGCGAAGCAGATGATTTTTCCTTTTCCTGTTGAAGAAGGGCTCCTCAGAGTTTAAAAGGGGGGAAAATCCCTTTAAAAAACCACAAGTAAGTCAATTGCGGACTTGGAACTGGTGGCTAAGAATTGCCTTTTAACAGCCAAAACAGTTATTGCAATTTTTGAAAAGCTACAAATATCAATCGAAAAAAAATGAATAAGGAAACAAAAATGGGTAAGCATGTAATAAAACCCTCTGTGAAGCCAACCTCTGAGGTTGCTGAATATCCCCAGCCCACACATGTGGTACGAGATATCACATGTAAGAAAAATAACAGGGACGAATTAACATTACAGCGGCATAGGATTCTACTTCAGGTTGCAATCAACCCTCTTAATGAGGGGAAATGGTTCAACAAACGAGTAGTACTTTATTCACCCCACAACTCCTCCAATGAAGGATATATTCTAGTGAGATAACAGGAATCTCCTGGCTCCCCAGATGGCATGGCTTTGAAAGAATAATATTACATGTAAGCTTTTTGCCCTTCCTGCTTTAAATTTTTGGGGAAAGAAGGGAATTGCTTAGGAGATTCTTAATTATACCTACTCTTTTTTTCATAAAATATTGTAAAAACCGCTGTTAAGCTATAGGAAGAGATTCAAACATGTACAGGAGGTTGATATAAACGTTGAAGATCATGAGCCTAGTAAGCAATCCTTGATACAGCAGACTACCCCAGCACCCCAAAGACCAAGAGAAGGTTTACACCGGAGAAATAGCATTAATGATTTAATCATCAGGAAAATGCAAAAAAAAACCCATGGAGGATGAGGAAGACCTTATCAAGATGTTTGGTACTCTCTCCATGAGGAACAACAAACCATATTGTGAAACTAGAGGCAGTTAAAACTGTGCTGCAGTCAGTATCTACTGCTGCAGTGTCTATTAACTACCTATTATCTTCCAGCTGTCCTTCTGGTGGGCCACCGACATGCAACTCCTGAATCCTCAAATCCAACAAAGATTTAAAAAAAGAAGAAGGTGCTCTAGTTCGAAGAGTCAAACAAATTTTTTCCCAAAAGGGGAAGCTCCGGCTTAGAGATCTAATTGATCTGACCACAGTGATAGGAGATGAGAGTGATGCTTCACAAAAAAATAGAGACAGTAGGTCAACAAGTCCCTACATGACCCCTTAACGAAGTCAAAGGATATTCAGACACCTGCTCCAAGCTACCATAGTTCAGTAACAGGCAATGCGGGTGCCATGAGCCAACAAGAATTGCCTGCATTAGCCCCCATGATGGATGAAGCTGAATGACATTCAACAAATGCTGTCTCCCTGGCTTTTATTACCTGGAATATTGCAGGATAGAAATCTAGAAGTAGAGACCCTTCGTTCTCAGCTTACATATCTAGATATCATATAATTTTTCTTCAGGAGACACGGGCTGTGGAACATTTGTTCAGGGGAAGGGTATAAGACAATTATGTTAGATGCTGTACCGGGCACAGGACGTGGGAGGCTCTGTGAGGGGTTAGGTATATTGATATCTACCTTATTACAGGTACAAGTAACTAGATTGCCTTCATTAGACCAATATACACTGGCATTTTTTTGTTTAATTTCCCAACAAGACCCAACTCGTACTATCAATGTGTATATTCCACCTTTATATGTTCGTGCACAGATAAAACATGTAGGGGATAAATTGAACATTTTGTGGAAAACATATTGGCAGCATTTCCTGTAGCGCATACCATAGTGGCTGGTAATTTTAATGCAAGAATTGGAGCAGATGATAAATCGCTCTTTGCTAAATTTCATTGCCAACACTTACCCCCTGTAACTGTACCCCCCCCTTCTGTGCTGCCAGTCTAAAGACACATATAGTGATTATAAGGATTGTGTTTAAATAAAACTTTTTAAATTTGAACTTGGTGATTCTGAATGGGTCTACAAGTGATGATTATCCAGCTGAGTACACTCACTGGACTGGTCTTGGCCCCCCCTTTTTGACTGTGTTGGCATCTCAATGAGTTTAATACCCTACCTGTTAAGTTCTAGTTGTCAGCCGTCCTGAGAGTGATCATTTCCCTGTTACGTTGTGTATGAAGGCCTTCGATAGGATGAATTACCTACACGCCATATTACAGTGATGTCTAATGACCTCTGTCCTATACGCACTGAAGGGGGCCCCCATAAAGGGAAGTTTTTACAGATTTCCGGGGAAAAGGGAACCAGCTAAGTGCCTTCATTCATTAATAGTAAGCCCAAAGTCAGATGATGTCAGTTAGATATTTTTTAAAACTTAGTTGTTAACTGTTCCCCAACGAAATTTTTTGGGGAAAAATTAAGAACACGACATGAGTGGTTTGATCAAGAGTGCCACGAAGCTTGGAATTCTTTAAAGAACTTTTCAAATTGTATAAATAGGAAACCAACTCTTGCTCAATACCAGAAGTCATGAGACTGAAAAAACAGTACAAACAGCTGATCCGCCAGAAGAAAAAGGGGTAATATGCGAGTTTCTTGAGAGGGTCTGATAGCAGCAGCTAGTACAAATAACTCCACTCTCTTTTGGAGAGTGGTAGCACCATCTTTCCCAAGAAATATTTACAGTTCATCATCCCAAATTTTCCCGCCCATATCTGGGAAGATCATTTTAGATCTATGTATGCTGTAAAAAAAATACTATGATTGAATTGGACCTGGATATATCTTCCCTTCCATACTGGCCTCCAGTCTCTTGTGCAAAAATCAAGGACTTAATTAAAAAATCAGACCAGGGAAAGCACCTGGTGCTGATTTTATCACCTATGAGATAATAAAAAATGACCTAGACTGGTGGTATCTGGGGGGGAACCTCACTTTTTAATGTAATTGACCGTACAGCTATGATTCCAAAAAAACTGGGGCTTAGCTATAATAATCCCAATTTATAAGCAAGGTAAAAAGATTATCCTGTAAATTTTCACCCAATCAGTCTGTTAAGTCAGATTAGTAAAATGTATGCTAAACATCTACAGGTTAAATTAATAGACTGGATGGAAACTGAGGACATTCTGAGGGATGAAAAAAGCTGGTTTTAGGGAAGGTAGATCGACAATAGATCAAGCAATGGTACTGCAACATCTCGTAGAGAAGTACACTCATCAAGTTGGTCAATCTCTCTATGCAGCATTCATTGATTTTAAGTCTACTAAATCTAGATCCAGATTATGGTCAAACTTAAAAATTCCACAATAGACAAGCGCTTACTTCTGTTGCTCATCAAAATTCATGAGAATACCAGATAGAAGGTCAGGTTTGGCAATAAAGGACATGTCACTAAGGAAATACAAGTAAAGAAAGGAGTCAGACAGGGATGTGTCCTGGCTCCACTCTTATTTAACTATTATATAAACTCATTGATTTCCCTTTTCTGAGTAACTCTTCCTTCCATTTTTTTTCCCTCTAAATTAGCCCATAGGCATATCAATTTATTATTATGTGCTGACGATTAGTAATCTTGTCATTGACCTCTGTTGGCCTTAAGAGAGCCTTTAGATCACTTATCCAGTACTGTGCTGAAGAGGAATTAATAATAAATTACACCAAGACTAAGATCCTTACCTTTTCAAAACCCCAAACAAAGAAGTTGGGTCCTAGGAGGGCAATTAGTTGAGCAGGTTAAAATCTTTAAATATTTGGGGGGAAAATTTTTAAACTTCAGGGGAAATAGAAATGCCCACTCAGATTACGTGTCCAGTAATGCACAGAGAGCTGCCCGTAGCCATTCAAAATTATTATTTCAGTAAAGGAGTGCAGTTCATGCAGCTGCAATTAAACTGTTTACATCTAAAGCCCGAGCTCAACTGTTATATGGAGCTCAGCTGGGGGGTGTATAGTAACACGATCTCTCTTAGAAAGAGTCCAAAACAAAGTTTCTGAGGAATATATTTTCAGGTTGCTCGATGTGTTCCAAATGCTGTATTGCGAAGGGAGGCAGGAGTCAGTAAATTGGAAAAACAAGATCGGGTGAAAAATCTTTACCGGGGAAAGCTACACAATAATCAGAATGGACTGACCCAGTTAATTCGGGTTTATAAGTATAAATCCTCATGGGAAGCAGCTGTGCTTTAAAGTTGAGCCTTTGTGGACTTTCGAGCAATTATATCCTAGAATTAGGATTAGATCAAGCAAAAGCTATTGTAAAACAAAGGATACTAGATATAGAAGGTCAAACAGAAATTGCTCCTTTACTAACTATACACTTGCCAATAATCAACTGATGATCTCTAGACCAGCCGCATACTTATACTGCGTCACTGTGCCCCAAAATTTAGGAGAGCCTTAACATTGGTTTTTTTAATGTCCTTCCCACAGCGATATTGGAAGGGAAATATAGGAAAATTCCTTACGAGATGCGATTTTGCCCTCGCAATACCGGTGCGGTAGAAACTACAATTCATGTACTCCTATATTGTCAGTTCTACCGAGACATTCGTCAAGAACTGATTATTCCTCTATTAACCCAATTCCCAGGACAATCTGATGGTTTCTATCTACGCCATCTGCTGGATAATCAGGAGCAAACTGTTATGCTCAAAGTAGCAAAGTTTTTGTATATCATGTGTAAGGTACGTTCCCCAAACGGGTTAAAATAGCAATAGTGGCTGATGCGAGCCGTTTAAATTTTGCTATTTGTTTTTGTTAGTTTTTATGTATTTATTCTGTATTTATTATTGTTTTATTGGTCAATGACCGAAAAAAGTGTCTGTCCATGTATTTCTGTGAAATAAACACTTCTGTTTTAAACTGAGTGAAATTATTCAGCACGGTTAGCCAGGACATGACAGGTTGTCACCTTCCAGAGGTATAAAATGTCCAGAAATTTTGTAGCCATTGAGAAACAAAAAACCATTACCCTAAAGGTACCAGATTCTTTCTGATACTGGAAGCTAAGCAGGGTCTGCCTCTGGTTAATACTTGGATGGAAGACTGACAACAAATACCAGATGTTGTTGGCTCCATTTCAGAAGAAGGAACTGTCTAAACCATCTCTGAAGATTCCTTGCCTAGGAAAACCCAATGATGAAATTTATGGAGTCACTATAAATCAACAGGTGACTTGAGGGCCTGTGCATAAATGAGGCTTACAACGGTATAGTTGCTAAAGGGGATGCCAGCCCATATGGGTATTTTTCCCCCACATCTTTGTGGGAGAGTTTGATCAGATTACTTATCAGGAATTCCGTTTCTTGAAAGGTGAGACTGGCTGCCTCCGTAATGACCTTCCAGAGGTGGGCAAAGACCATGTTTTCCCTTGCATGAGCTTGCCCATCTCTTGAGATCAGCTGAGGCGACCCAGCCTCAGAAGAACATGTGGCATGAACATGGAAGACAGGGCCTTCTCTGTGGCTGCCCCCAGGGTCTCCAGAACTCTCTCCCCAGGGAGGCCTCATTGTCACCATCCCTGAAATCTTTCAAAAGGGAGCTTTATTTTATTGTGGCAAGCATTTGAAAACCGGCTATTCAAGGGGAGATTGTCCTACAAAACTGCTATCCAGGCCATCTGTCTTTTCGTATGATCCTCAAAGAAACCAGAGTTTGTCTGTGTTTTGTTCAATTGTCGTTTTTTATTTGTTGTTTATTGCTGATTTAACCGGAGTCAAGTACCACCTGTGCATCATTTTGGAAAGAAAAAATGTAGAGAAAGGTTGTCATTGTCATTTTGCTCTTGCAATAGCTGACCGGACCAAAAGTGAGCCCCCAAACCCAGAACAAGTGGAGAAGCTGAAGGAATTCGTGAACAGCATGAACAGCACCCCTGAAATTCACAGCGTAGCCGCTGTTGCCTTCCTCTACCTGTATTTATCCATCGCGTCTATTTCTGACTTAAGGTGACCCTAAGGCAAAACAAGGTTTTGTTACCCTGATTTCTGGGGTCCCGAACTGGGACACCTAAATATGCTTCAATAAATGGGGAATGAGACTAGCTCGAGCACAAGCTATAGCACTATGAGAGACAGAGCAACCTAGCAAGATCTTTAAACCCAATTTTTACAGGGTCAGACCAAGCCAAAAACCACACCAAATTGCTAAATAAAATTATTTTATTAAAAATAAGTCCTTGCGCACATTTGCACTTGCGCACTGACTCACTCAAGACCTAGCGAGAAATAAAAGAGAGGAAATTTGATAGGGGTTTTTGGAGGTTTATTATTGAGATATACTGCACCTGGTCCTGAAGTCCAGAGTTGGAGACAGCAGCGGAGCAAGAGAAGAGACTCAGCACATGGATGGCTGAGAGGATAGCCAGATGGAGTGACGTGGAGCAGAGAGTTAACTGGAGCGATCCGAGGAACTGCTCAAAAACTGGGTCTTTTTATAGGGGAAAATGTCCCTGGAGGGCTAATCCTTTCCCAGGGAGAACAATGGGTTAAGGAGCTAAAACAAAGCTCCAAAATGTGCATGATAGGGAGAACAAAGCTCCAAAATGTCAAAGTTCCTTGCCTGATTGTTTTTTGCTGGGGTTATCAAAAGCCACGGCTATATGCAAATCATCGTCGCTTGACGGGCTGTTTGTCAGGAGTGCTAATCTTGTCAAACTGCTTTTCGGTACAGAGGACCCTTTGTGTGATTTAAAGTGTGCATATCTGGAGGGCTCCTGGGGCTATGTGACAAATCATTTACTGGCCTGACCAGGTTCTTCCTGATTGCGGCTGTTTGGCTGTGTCTGCCTGCGTGCTCATCCGGGGGAATAGTTTTAACATTTGATATTAAATTGTAGACCCCAGGAGAGGGTCAATCTACTGAAGTAACAGTTTTCTGGGGCTGAGAGTGTGTCACACCCAAGATCACCCAGTGGGTTTCCATGGCCAAACAGGAAATCAAACCCTGGTCTTCAGGGTTGTAGAGCAACTCTTAAAGTACTGCACCATACTGCCTCTCTAAAGGACGATATAATCCTTCAAATAACATAACCTGAGCCATACTGATAAATAACATTTTTTATGTGTGGTTTAGATATATGATGTTGCTGATTTTTTGCAGGATCCTGCCCAGCTTGTACATGCTGGTGTGGTCCGAGTTGCCCACAGGAGCAGGCTTGGATTCAAGTGCTGCCTGTTCTGTTTGCCTAGCAGGAGCCTTGCTTTCCAGGTCCAGAGTGATTGGTTACCCCCTGGAGGAAGGCCAGTCACTGGTAAGGTACAGAATTGAGACTTCTGAGGTATGACTACAACTTCATTTTGTGCGCCTTCAATAAAGGCAATTCTAAGGCTCGACTGTCACAGAGAGATATCTTGGCAGAGTTTCAGAATATTTGCCATCATTGCCTTCTTCTGAGGCTGAGAGAGTAGGACTTTCTCACGGTCACCTAGTGGGTTTCCAAAGTAGGGCAGGAACTCTCCCTAGAAGCCAAGATGACTCAGCTGAGGCTGTTCTAGTTTGGCCATATGATGAGAAGGCAGGACTCATGAGAAAAGAAAATAATGCTTGGGAAGGTGTAAGGCAGGAAGAAAAGAGGGAGACCTCATTACAAATGGATGGACCCGGTCAAAGGAGACACATCCCTGAATCTGCAAGACCCAAACAGGGCAGTTGGGAAGAGGGTGATTTGGGGGTCTCCCATCCGTAGGGCCACCATAGGTCAAAGTCGTCTTGATAGTTAATAATGACAAAAATGAGGTATCTTCCTATCTTCCAGGTGGATGGAGAAGGAACTGATCACAGGTGGGCCTTCCAAGGGGAACAGGTGATCCACGGAAACCCTTCTGGAGTAGATAACGCTGTGGGCACCTGGGGTACATATGGGTTTCTCCCATTGCTTTACATCTTCCTCTTCCAGTTTTTTGTTTCTCTTGACTACAGGAGTGTTTGAACTCTCTTTGGATGCTGGGTTAAGCTGCCTTTTGGAAACACAGAAAAATCATATGAAAGTTGGAGAAAGTTCGTGAGACTAGGACATGGAGCAGTGGCTTCAAACTTCAGGAAAAGAGAGTCCATCTAAACCTTAGGAAGAACTTCCAGAGGGTCAGAGATTGGAATCTGCTGCTGCCTCAGTGGAGTGTGGTGGAGTCTCCTCCTTCTTTGGAGGTTTTTTAGCAGAGGCTGGATGGCCATCTCTCAAAGGAAAGGCTTTGATGTCCCTCCATGGCAGAACGAGGTTGGACAGACCCTTGGGGTTTCTTCCAACTCCGTGATTCTGATATTTCCTTCAACCTTGTGAACATACTCTCATACCACGGGGGCCTTCCAGTCCAACCCCCTGCTATGCAGGAACCCACATCAAAGCACCCCCAACAAATGGCCATCCAGCCTCTGCTTAAAAACCTCCAAAGAAGAAGACTCCACCATACCTCACTGCCAGACAGCCCTGACCATCAGGAAGTTCTTCCTGAGGTTCAAGTGGAATCTCCTTTCCTGCAGCTTGAATCCATTGCTCCTTGTCCTGGTCTCTGGAGCAGCAGAAAACAAGCCCTTTCCTTCCTCTACGTGGCATCCCTTCAAATATTTAAACATGGCTCTCACGTCCCCTCTTAACCTCCTCTTCTGCAGACTAAACATCCCCAGCTCTCTCAGTCTATCCTCATAGGGCTTCATGGCTTCCAGGCCTCTCACCATTTTGGTCGCCCTCCTCTGGACTTGCTCTAGCTTGTCAATATCCTTCTTGAATTGGGGTGCCCAGAACGGGACACAGTATTCAAGATGGGGTCTAACCAAAGCAGAGTAGAGTGGTACCAGTACCTCTCTCGATCTAGACACCATACTCCTATTGATGCAGCCAAGAATTGCATTGACTTTCTTGGCTGCCGCATCACACTGCTGACTCATGTTCAGCTTGTGGTCTATGAAGACTCCTAGATCCCTTCCACACGTACTGCTATCCAGCCACGTGTCCCCCATCCTATATTTCTGTATTCCATTCTTTCTACCTAAGTGTAGGACCTTACACTTCCCTCTGTTGAATTTCATTCTGTTAGCCTCGGCCCAGCTCTCCAACCTATCCAGGTCATTTTGGATTTTGATCCTGTCCTCTGGTGTATTAGCAACCCCTCCCAATTTGGTGTCCTCTGCAAATTTGATCAGCATGCCCTCTATTCCTTCATCCAAGTCGTTGATAAAAATATTGAACAGCACTGGGCCCAGGACAGAACCCTGTGGCACCCCACTAGTTGCTTCTCTCCAGGATGAAAAAGCAGCCATTGGTGAGCACCCTTTGGGTTCGATCCATCAACCAATTACCAATCAGCAGCCCTGTCCAGCCCGCATTTTACTAGTTTCTCTGCAAAGATGTCATTGCAGGTAACAATTAGCAACAGATACATAATAGCACTTACACCCTATTTATTTAATGAGCAATATTATTACATATACTTATGCTTACATATGACAGGAGTCATGCATCCTGACATAACCACAACCACAAATTACTGCACCATTAGCTTTCTAGTTATAAATGTGGAATTCGTCGATTTAGACACCAGAATTAGATGATGAATTCCTTTAAAAAAATTTGTTTTCTTCCAGAGTTCCCACTTTAAGGATTTTGCTGACAAACACCAAAGTCTCCCAAAGCACGAAGATTCTGGTTACAGCAGTTAAAGACAAGCTTCTGAAGGTTTGACTTCTAATGTTCGCTGTAGACTCATTTAGTGGTTTAAATTGCATTACATTTGTGGCATATGGGCATCCCTTGCTTTCTAATTACTCATTTTTAGACGTTTCCCATGTTGACCATTGTAAATTACAGTCCACAGTTCACATTCACAGGTTTAACTTTAATGGATTTGATTATTTGCAAATTTCTCCAACCTCTGCCACCTCAGGTGCTTCTTTTCTAGGGAAACCTTCCTTCTTGGCTGCTCTGATCAGGCCGTGCTGGCCTTTAAAAACCCGCCTCTGGTCCTCTTCTTCCATCATCCACTGCCTGGCCTGCTAAGGATGAATCACAGCCCGATTTCTCAACACCACAAACCCTCTCCCAATGGCCTCCACAGCTGAGGAAGGACATGGGTGAGAAAGAGGAAATATAGGACCATAATGCCAACCCACCTCCTTTCCCTCTCCTTTCCCTGACCTAGTGTTGCATCCTCAGTACCTGTTACCCTGAAAATTGGGGGTCCTGCAAGGGGCGCCCGGCTTGCCAATTAAAAAGGACCAAATGTGGGGAAATTAAACTCAGAGCACTAGTTGACATGTAAGAGGCAGGGTAACGCAGCAAGATCTTTTACCCTATGTATACAGCGGCGGGTCAGAGAATGCCCAGACAAGGTTTTACAAATAAAAACAATTCTTTATTAAAGGCAAAAACACAGAAGACAAACACAGACTAACTAACTTGGAAAAGAAATAGAGTTATCAGGGAGGGCAATACGATCTGTTCCATAGCCCTGAGAGAGAAGTTGGAGATTCGGGGAGGAAAGCTCAGTGTGGGGTGCTGAGGGGAGTTCCTTCGGAAGACCGGCAGCAAGACGGGATGGCAATCCAAAGTAGTCCAAAGGTCAGTCAGAAATGAGGGGTTTTTATAGGGAAGATTGTCCCAGGGAGAACAAAGGGATTTTGGCGCTGGACAAGGGATTTAGAAAGGTCAATTTTAACATGATTGGATTTGCGTGTAAAGACAATACCTTTGGCCGAGACGAGTAACTTGACTGACAGCCGTGTGGCTATTGTAAAATATGCGGCGGGAAGTTCCCTAAAGCTTCGGGCGAGGTTTGAGCTGCTGGCTTCAATGGCAAAAGGAATGCAAACCATTAACAGCCGCACTCAATCCGTGCTTATCTGGTGAACTTACACACGTCCTAGGAATGAGGTAATCAGAAAGCCAGCTAGGACCGAATTAAATGATATCAAAAGGGGGTCCTCACTGGGGGTGCCATACTGGAAGTAACATACCCCTTCTCCCAGCCATGTCTTGGCCCCCTTCCCACAAACACGCACACACACATTCTGACATTTATGGGATTTGTACTTCTGTCCTGTGCCCCTAACTGTAGTGAATGTGAAGGGCTGACTGTATAGACATGCACCACATTTCCAATGCGGGATCTGCTCTTTTGTTAGTTCTTCTTCGCCACCAGCATTTTCCCAAGCTCTCAGTAATTTACACATCTTTCATCCCGGGGCGAGGACCAACTCCTGTTCCTTTATCTTTGGCTATTCTATTCCCATAACACCTTCCTGCTACTTTGCATTTCCCCCGTCCTGATCTTCTCCTTCTTGCTCAAATACAAGATGACACTGAATATTCCAGCACTTAATCATTTGGGATATTTACAGGTTCTGATCTTGTCTGTGCAGTTCTCACAGGTATGGGGGAGGCAGTGGATTGTATTTGCGGGCTTTGATTTTCATTGTTTGCTTCTCCACTATATAATCCCTTGTGAGCCTGTCAGGATCCAATTCAAACACACAAAATAAACATGAAAAAGCAAGTTTTATTTGGAGCTCAGGCAGAGTACAATGACTTTAGTGATTCAAACTGAGAAGATTCCCAGAGACAAGTAATTGTAATGCTTCCCTCGTTCCCACAGAACCGATTAAGGCTGACCTCCATCCCCTAAGCGGTTACTAGGATACTATCTTGAGAGAACTTCAGATGTTTTGGTAACGGTGTGCTCTGGAATGTTACTGCAATTAACATCTGCAGGCAAAGCAGGCTGATTACATAAACTACCAGCATCGTACTACTATATAGCCCATCCAGAATACCTCCCCACACTCATAATGGAGGGAAACCCCAACTTCTTCTGTGAATCTCAGCCTGGAAGGGAGTGCACACCAACGTATTGTTGTCATTGGGTGCTTCCAACTTACAATGACCCTAAGGTCAACTTCTCACAGGGCTTCTCTGGGTCTGAGAGTATGTGACACACCCAAGGTCACCCAGCGGGTTCCCATGGCCGAAGGGGGAGTTAAACCCAAGTCTCCAGAATTGCAGTCCAATTCTCCAAGCATACTACACCACACTGGCTCTTGGCCAAAATGCCAGGGAAATCCAATTGGTGACCTTGGGTATGTCACACTCTCTCAGCCCCCAGAAAAAAAAAACATGATTGGTTTGCCTTAGGGTCACTATAAGTCAGAAACAACTTAATGGCAACAATAGTGGTTTATTAATATGAACACAGAATTGTAAATGCATATTAAGGATTTCTCCTAACACGAGAACAAAAGAAAAAAGATGCTGATTCTTATAAGATTTAAGCTTTTGTTCCATTTTTGATGGCTCAGCTGGTTGTTAAAAGTTTACGACACAATTTTGTGGAAAACTCTGGGAAGCCTCAGTTTTTTCACATACACATTTCTTTTCCGCTTTCTTTCATCTTTCCCAACCTCTATTTTCTCCTACAGTTTTCTTCCATAATGGAGCCTGTCCTCACATTGATAAATATTATTTCACAAGAGTGCGAGGGTGTCTTTGAGAAAATGGCTGACAGTCCCTCAGAGGAACCCTGTCTGATCCTGGAGGTGAGGAAGTGTCTCTTTCCTCTTTTCATTTCATCTTTAGGACTAGAGCCTTTGCATTTAGAAACAAAAAATTCTGTGTTTACAAGCATTCTCTTATTAATATTTATCATTTACATTGCCACTGTGACATTGTATGGAGTCCTGGAACTTTCATTTTAGGGAGCGGTATTTAGAATTCTCATCCTTCCCCAAATTACAGATCCCAGGATTCCATTGGATGTTGCCATGGCAGATGAAGTGGAATCATTTCAGTGTAATTGCGTAGTGTAAAGGGGAAACTTAGAATCATAGCACTATAATTGTGGAAAGCACTATAAGTGTGGAAAGGCCCTGTGACACTTAAAAGTGTTCTTTTGGTGTATCTCATCTAACTGCATGTCCCAGAATTCCCTCCAAATTGGACTATGATGATTTAAAGTAACATCAAACTTGATATAACTGTGTGATGTAAATGCACTCTCTCAGAGTAAAGTATACCTTCCAGCTTTGCACAGATGATAACAGGGATGTGCGTGGCCAAGCAACATTGGAGAGTGGCCAAAATGGCAAAAGTTATTAAGGAATTTGCAATTAATGCTGCACTTTGCTTTTGCCTGAGCCTAGAGGGAAGGGAAAGATTTCACCACCTCCTCTTTTCTGCTCCCTTAATAAAGTAAATGAAGTGAAAACTTTGAACTCAGTTTGCAGCCACCAAAGGAAGCTGAAGACAAAGGGGGAAAGTGGGAGGAAGGGAGAGAAACTGGGACATTTTAGAAGCAACTGAAAATGTGGGATGGCAGAGGATTAATTGGAATTTTCCCAGCCAAATCAGGCAAGTGGGAGAGTATGTTATCACCAAAGGAGCAATTTACTAAAACATGAAATAGCAGAACAATCACGCTTTCTTCAAGGAACTGTAGTAGGGGGTGGGATGGGGGACACCCGCCCCACATTTGAGAAAGATTTTGCAAAGTCAGAGGGTGCCACAAGGAAAGAGCAGCATTTGGACCACATTTGGCTTGTGGATTCTGAGAGCAGCAGGCCGCCTCCCTTTCCCAAAAGTTGTTGGAAGCCAATTGAGGGTCAATATATAAAACTACTTTTGATTTATGAATTTATTCTTAAGCAATAGAAGGAAGTTGAGGGCAAAGGGGGAAAGTGGGAGGAGAAAGAGAGAGAAACTGGGATATTTTAAAAGCAGTTGAGATAGTGGGACAGCAGAGGATAATAGGTATGATAAAGCAAGGTCTTTACTGCCCCAAAGTCTCCCAGATTAAACAGTGATCTCTTTTTCCCCTTTCAACATAGGAGCTCATTGACATAAACCAGCATCACCTGAATATGATCGGGGTCGGCCATTCCTCCCTGGACAAGGTCTGCCAAGTGACCACCTTGTACGGCCTCCACAGCAAACTGACCGGGGCCGAAGGAGGCGGTTGTGCCATAACTCTCCTACACCCAGGTTAAGAGTAATTGTGTGGTCGTGATTTCTGTTTATGTGCAAATTTCTATTCTCTTCGCTGTTGGAGAAGTGGGGCTTGGAGAGGAGAAAGCTGAGCAGCAGGTGGGATTCAGCCATTGTGAAGTCTCTGCTACTTGCCCCATGAGACTGAGGGACTTGACCTCCAGTGATGTCACTAAATATTAAGCATTAATTATGGAGGATGGAGCAAGCCTGTTTTCTGCTGCTCCAGAGACCAGGACATGGTAGGAAGATGGTAGGGAAAATCTGGACTAGGGATCAAAGACTTCAGGTGTGAAATTGTCATACTCAGGGGGCATCTAGGGGGTAGACAGTGGAAACATCAAGTTTAGAGAATGTGCAGTCCCAGGAAAGCATTGTAAAAACAACCCAAGGGGCAGATAAAGAACCTGGAAAGGTTTTAGATTTACAAGATCAGATTATGTAAACCTCCGCCTTGCCTGGGAACCAGATTTGGGAAAATGGGATGACAATTATTGCCCCACCATTTGAAGTTATTTGCTCAAAAAGTATATAGGGCTATATAACATGATTGCTAACCGAGGTACCTCAGTCTTAGCAACTTTTCAAGCTGCTGTGCCGTTAGCTCTGCCTCAATAAAGTGCTAAATCCAAAGGGAAAGCTAGTTAGCCAGCACATGACATCAAGCAAAGCTATTCTTATTACGTATCCTAACATACATCCAGCATACTTATAGAATCATAGAATCGTAGAGTTGAAAGAGACCTCCAACAGGCCATCCAGTCCAACCTCCTTCTGCCATGTAGGAAGACACCCTCCCTTTAACAGATGACCATCCAGCCTCTGCTTTAAAAACCTCCAAAGGAGAAGACTCCACCACACTCCAAGGAGGCAGCAGCAGATTCCACTGCTGAACAGCTCTGACCATCAGAGGTTCAGGTAGAATCTCCTTTTCTGCAGTTTGAATCCGTTGCTCCATGTCCTAGTCTCTGCAGCAGCAGGAAGCAAGCTTGCTCCATCTGCAACACGACATTAATATTTAAACATGGCTCTCATGTCCCCTCTTAACTTTGTCTTATGATGGGAGGCATGCATTTTGACAAGCTAAGCCCCCGAAAACTGGAGAATTCCCATCCTCACATCCTGCCCAGAGGTTACCCATGAAAATCGGAGTCTCAGGACCGGAAGCCCTAGGAGGGATATTGACCCATGGAAGATGGAGTCAGCTTATTTTTTACATCAAATCTCTTTATTCTTTGTTATAATGGTTTTTAATCCTGCTATTGTTTTTTAATACTGTTTTAATCTTAATTTCGGATTTTCTTTTAACCATCTGTTAGCTTATTGTATTTTCTGTCTTATTTATAAACTGCCTTGAGTGCTAATCTGAGAGGAAAGCAGGATATAAATGAAGGGAGGGAGGGAGGGAGGGATGATACAGAAACAGGGAAGGAAGTTATTCCCAGCATCCAAAACATTAGTGATCTTTCATCTCTACCCTTTCTTTCTCTGCAGACACCACTTCTGCAGTGGTGGAAACTGCCACCCGAGACCTGGCCAGCTGTGAGTTCGAACGCTGGGAGACAGATATTGGAGTTCTTGGCATCTGTGCCCATTCTCTCTCATCTTTGAAAGTAGATGTCTTGAAGGTTTTTAACAAGGTCTGAAGGCAACTTTGAAAACTGTGGCTGCCACCGCCTGTGTGGAGACACAGGGCTGCTGTGGCCAATGACAAACCTCTGTGGGATTTGGGATGAATTTTACTCAGAGCTTATGGGATTCTTTGAACTCACTAACGCTGGCAGGTGCTGGTTGGGGGAAGACTAGTTGGTTACCAACCCTCCTTGCCTTGCAGGTTGACAACAAACTTGGATATCCCATGCCTTGAATTTTTATTCTCTGCTGCTAGCAGAAACTCAAGAGTGAGTCTGTTATCATCCTAACCTAACCTAACAAGAATTAAATACTTTCTTGGACTTTCTGCTGTTCCACACTTTGGATGTGAACTCCTCTACAGGAGTTAGTATGGTGGAAATTTATGGAGATGATGAGTCAGAATTCTGCTGTTGTGGTGCCAAAATTCGGCTATCTTAGATCAGAAGTTCACTCTGCTGTATCAGAATTCTGCTATTCTGCACTGGAATTCTGCTCAGAAAAATGGGTCAAAATTCTGCTGTCCTCTTTCAGAATTCCACTGTGCTATGATAATTATTGCACCATCCTGTTTGGAAGTCTACCATCCTCTTTTGGAATTTTACTATTTGGCTATCCTTTTCTGGGACTCGATTATCCTGTGCTTAAATTCTGCTATCTTCTGCTAGAATTCCACTGTGCTATTCTGGAATTCGGCCATTCTGTTCTGGAATTCTGCAGTGCCATGCTGGGAGACAGTAGGGTCGCTGCGCAGAGAAGATGGTGAATTACTCACAGGGGGGAGAGAAAAGGCAGAGCTACTTAACACCTTCTTTGCCTCCGTATTTTCCCAGAAGGATACAAGCACTCAGCCTGGCGGTTGGGGAGCAGGTGAGGAAGCAGAGGAAATGAGGCACATAATAAGTAGAGAGGTGGTACAGGAATACCTGGCCGCACTGGATGAATTCAAGTCTCCAGGGCCAGATGAATTGCATCCTAGGAGATTAAAAGAGCTGGCAGAGGCCATTTCGGAACCGCTTACTATAATCTCTGAGAAATCTTGGAGGACAGGAGAAGTTCCAGCAGACTGGAAGAGAGCAAATGTTGTCCCCATCTTCAAGAAGGGAAAAAAAGAGGACCCAAACAATTATCGCCCAGTCAGCCTGACATCAGTACCCGGAAAGATCCTGGAGCAGATCATTAAGCAGTCAGTTTCTAATCATTTAGAAAGCAAGGCGGTAATCATGAGAAGTCAACACGGATTTCTAAAAAATAAGTCATGCCAGACTAATCTTATCTCTTTTTATGACAGAGTTACTAGCTTGATAGATGAAGGGAATGCTGTGGATGTAGCATACCTCGATTTCAGGAAGGCCTTCGACAAAGTTCCCCATGACATTCTTGCAAGGAAGCTGGTAAAATGTGGGCTGGACAGGGCTACTGTTAGTTGGATTTGTAATTGGTTGACCGACCGAACCCAAAGGGTGATCACGAATGGCTGCTTTTCATCCTGGAGAGAAGTGACTTTTGGGGTGCCACAGGGTTCTGTCCTGGGCCCAGTGCTGTTCAATATCTTCATCCATGACTTGGATGAAGGAGTGGAGGGCATGCTCATCAAATTTGCAGAGGACACCAAATTGGGAGGGGTTGCTAATACGCCAGAGGACAGGATCAAAATCCAAAATGACCTGGATAGATTGGAGAGCTGGGCCGAGGCTAACAAAATGAAATTCAAAAGAGAGAAGTGTGAGGTCCTACACTTAGGTAGAAAAAATGGAATATGGAAATATAGGATGGGGGACACGTGGCTGGATAGCAGTACGTGTGAAAGGGATCTAGGAGTCTTCATAGACCACAAGCTGAACATGAGTCAGCAGTGTGATGCGGCAGCCAAGAAAGCCAACGCAATTCTCGGCTGCATCAATAGGAGTATGGTGTCTAGATCGAGGGAGGTACTGGTACCACTCTTGCTCTGCTTTGGTTAGACCCCATCTTGAATACTGTGTCCAGTTCTGGGCACCCCAATTCAAGAAGGATATTGACAAGCTGGAGCAAGTCCAGAGGAGGGCGACCAAAATGGTGAGAGGCCTGGAAGCCATGAAGCCCTATGAGGATAGACTGAGAGAGCTGGGGATGTTTAGTCTGCAGAAGAGAAGATTAAGAGGGGACATGAGAGCCATGTTTAAATATTTGAAGGGATTCCACGTAGAGGAAGGAGAGGGCTTGTTTTCTGCTGCTCCAGAGACCAGGACAAGGAGCAATGGATTCAAGCTGCAGGAAAGGAGATTCCACCTGAACCTCAGGAAGAACTTCCTGACGGTCAGGGCTGTCAAACAATGGAATCTGCTGCCTCGGAGTGTGGCGGAGCCTCCTTCCTTGGAGGTGTTTAAGCGGAGGCTGGATGGCCATCTGTTGGGAGTGCTTTGAGGGTGTTCCTGCATGGCAGGGGGTTGGACTGGATGGCCCCTGTGGTCTCTTCCAACTCTACATTTCTATGATTCTATGATTCCACTGTCCTCTTGCATATTCTGCTGTCCTGTGCCAGATTTCTGCTATGCTAAAGTGGCCAGATGATGGATTTTGGGAGTGGTCTTCCCACTCAAAGTGGTCCTGCCCAAGAGGAAGGAAATCTGGAGGACCTTGGCTCTTGCAAAGGCCACTCTAGCCAAGCATTTTATGCCCTGAAGGACCTTTTCAATAGTCTCTCTTTCTCTCTCTTCTGGACATGTCAGATATTTCTTCTTCATCCACCTTAAACTCTACCTTCCTCCTCTTTCTCCTTCTTCTTCTTTCATCCTCTTTTTCCTCTTCCTCTATTTTTCCCTTTTCTTCCTCAGTGTTTCCTTTGGGAACCACCAGCAAACATCTTCTGAATTTCACAATGGCCCTATAGACCCAAGATATGTGCAGCTATGTATGAAACTCAGAGCAGCAGAAAGAGAAATTTGACAATTCTTCCAGCAGGATAAAAACATTAAAAAAAAAATTCAGCAAAAAAAGATATTGCAACTTGGGCCACTGTGTCTGTTGTGTGTGCATAATGGGAAAGGTTCCTTTCTTTATGAACAAAGTGCAAGTGCAGCTTGGAATGGGAACCATAGACGTTGTCTGTTACAAATTTATATAATCCTGGACTGTGGAATTTTTACAGGGTTTAACAGGGTGGAAAGTTTTATTTGATGGGTTTGTGGAGACTTAATCAGGAGATCTGCAAGTTGCAGACAATATATGCCTCATTCCCTTTGGCTTCAGTTCTTAAACAGAGACAAAATTATGATAACAGTAACATATTAAAGATGGCTTTTCTGACAAAGAAACCATAGTGTCTGTCTAATTGTGAATTATTTTGTACCTTGTTTAGAGAAGCACAAAGCTGACTTACAAAGACCTTGCTGATCCAAATATGGAAATTGTTCCCAGTGGAAAATGGTCCCAGCCCTTCACTTCTTTCATGTTAGATTGTTAGTTGCCATTTTGTGTCTTCAAGTCTTCAAGTCTTTTCCTATTCATGGCAACTCTTGCTTTTCTTGGCAAGATTGATTCTGAGGGGGTTTGCCTTAGCCTTCCTCTGAGGCTGAGAGAGTGTGACTTGCCCAGGGTCACCCAGTGAGTTGCCGTGGCTGAGTAGGGATTCAGACCTTGGTCTCTAAGGTTGCAGTCCAACACTCGAACTACTAAGCTATTCTGGCCATAGAAATTAAAAATTAAAAAAAATTAAAAATTATAGCAGTGATTTAAAAATTCTGTAAATTTTGATGCCATGTACAAATGGCAGGGTTTTTTGGCAGGAGAAAACAAGCTTGCTCCCTCCTCCATATGAACTCCCTTCAAATATTCAAATGTGGCTATCATGTCCTCTTCTTTTAACCTTCTCCTCTCCAAGCTAAACCTACCCATCTCCCTCACCTACTTCTCAGAGAGCTTCATGGTTTCCAGGCCTTCTACCATTTTTGTCACCCTCTTCTGGATACCTTCCAGCTTGTCCATCTCCTTCCTGAACTGTGGGGCCCGGAACTGAACACAATATTATTCCAGGCGGGGTCTGACCAAAGCAGAACAGAGTGGTACTATTACTTTCCTCAGTCTGGACACCATACTCTTGTTCATACAACCAAGAATTGCATTGGCTTTCTTGACTGCTGCGTGACACTGCTGACTCACGTTCAGCTTGTGGTCCACCAAGACTCCTGAATCCCTTTCACACGGACTGCTATCCAGCCACGTGTCCCCCATCCTGTATTTCTGTATTCCATTTTTTCTACCTAAGTGTAGGACCTTACACTTCTCTCTGTGGAATTTCATTTTGTTCGCCTTGGCCCAGCTCTCTAATCTATCCAGGTCATTTTGAATTTTGATCCTGTCCTCTGGCGTATTAGCAACCCCTCCCAATTTGGTGTCCTCTGCAAATTTGATGAGCATGGCCTCTATTCCTTCATCCAAGTCATTGATAAAAATGTTGAACATCACTGGGCCCAGGACAGAACCCTGTGGCACCCCACTAGTCACTTCTCTCCAGGATGAAAAGCAGCCAATCATAATCACCCGTTGGGTTCGGTCGGTCAACCAATTACAAAGCCAACTAACAGTAGCCCTGTCCAGCCCACATTTCACCAGCTTCCTTGCAAGAATGTCATGGGGAAATTTGTCGAAGGCCTTCCTGAAATCGAGATATGCTACATCCACAGCACTCCCTTCATCTATCAAGCTTGTATCACTAAAAAGTCTGGCATAACTTATTTCTGAGAAATCCAAGCTGGCTTTTGGTGATGACAGCATTGCTTTCTAAGTAATTACAAACTGACTGCTTAATGATCTGCTCTAGGATCTTTCCTGGAATTGATGTCAGGCTTTCCAGGCGATAAATATTACGATCCTCTTTTTTTGCCCTTCTGGAAGATGGGGATGACCTTTGCCCTCCTCCAGTCTGCCGGGACTTCTCCTGTTCTCCAAGAGTTCTCAAAGATTATTGCAAGTGGTTCGGAAATGACTTCTGCCAGTTCTTTTAATATCCTTGGATGTAATTCATCTGGCTTTGGGGACTTCCTCAAGAGAGGAAACTTGATAAGATATTAGAAATAGGAGAGATTAAAGGAAAAAAAATCAATAAAGTAAAGAATAATAGATAGTAGATAGACGAAGGTAAAGTAAGTCAATTTAAAATAAGTGACAATAATGCAAATTGGAATAATTTTGTTTTTCTTATTTTACTAGGTTTTTTTTTTTTTAGTTTACTGGAAATACAGATAATGGATTGTTGACAGTTACAGCTCAAGACTGCTCTGTCTGTTCCTGTCTTAAGGGTTAACTGTTCTCGTTTACTTCGCTGGCCTCGCTACTATGGCAACGTAGCAGCTCCTAGCAGTTCCCAGCACAAAATCAGATAAGGTTTTCTCTCAGAGTGTCTCCTGCTTCGTTTCCCAAAACAGCGTAGTGTTTTGACTAGTAAAGTTCCCATTCCCATGGTGTGAAAACTGTTGACAAGTTTCTACTTAAGAGCTGCCTAAAAACAGGCAGTGTGTATTTTTTTTCCCTATTGCTGTTCTATTCTTTCTCTGTTCTTGTGAGCTGTTGTTCAGACATGGACTTCACCTAGATTGCTCACTATGTAATCCAGTGTTGCTTTCCAATAAACTGAGTAGTTTTTTAGACAACCTGGATGGCCTCATTCACTGGCAGCTTCATGGGACTTAACAAGTTTTTTGTCTTGCTTTTAAGGGCAGCTAAACTGTGGGTTATGCTCACATTCCAGCATGCCCCCTGCACTTACCGACATGGATACCTAAAGATTAATGGATATATGTGACAATTGGTTATATGTGACACTGACTGTGTGAAATAGAGAATAACATTAAAATCAATAAAAAATTGTGTTAAAAAAGTACAAATGTGGGATTCAAAGAGACTCACAAATTAAACTACAATTGAAAATGTGCAAAAACTGAATGTTAAAATAGCATCAAACTAGTTACAGTATTTTTTAAATTTTTTACAATTATTGTTATAAATATACTTACAGTTGTATTATTATACATATACATGTCCGAATGTACATTCTTACATATATTCTAACATCAGACTATCCTGTTAATCAGATATCCCACATTCCAAATTCCCAAATCTCAGCAATAATCATTGAATTTAGATGAAATACTATTTATAGGAATCACAGAAACCACTCTACTCCAGCCTCTGTAGTTATACAAACAAATTTAGTCTTGTAACACAATAACTCCTTATAGTATTAAAGCAAGGTGACCTTGGGCATGTCACACACTCTCAGCCCCAGAATCCCTCATGATAGGAAATGTACAAGAGAAACTTTGAGATTTCCTTGGAATTGGACACTAGGGGGCAGCAGTGTTCCATTTTTGAGGTGGAATCTTTTCAAATCTTTGAAAGTGATTGCCATGGAGTCATATAGACATTGGTAGCAATTGTGCATACCTTTTGACTGCCCTGATTTGACAGGGACCATATTAATTCTCCATCATCCTATTTTTTCAGCTGCTTTTAAAATGTCCCAGCTTCTCTCTCCAGCTTTCCCCCTTTGTCCTCAGCCTTTCTTCAGTTGCTGCAAACTGCAAAGTGAAGAAGTAGTTTGCACCCAGTTAAGTTATCTGGGGAGGAAGGGGTGAAGCCAAAGCAAACTACTGCAGCCTCTCCTAGCTTTTGTGCTCTTTCTCATTAATATCTTTTGTCCTCATGACCACACTCTGATGTTGCTCAGCCATGCATTTCCATCTGTGAAGTGAATGCTGGCACAGGAATGACTGTGAAGGGGATGTAAGACTTTGGAGAACGAGATTAGAGAACTGGAAAATTTACCTGCCTCAGCAACCCTGCTGTGTTACAACCTTGAAAAATACAGATATTGCTACAACCCCACACTGAAAATACCTTTCTCCAGCACACACAGCCCTTTGTTACTTTCTCAATGCTAGTGCTGCTAAAAATCTTCCAACTAAAAAGAAGAAATGGAAGCAAGGGTTAAAAAGACTTTATAAAGAGACAAAGAGACTTTGTTAATGGAGGTATGCCTATGGATATCACTCAGCCTTTGAGATTCAATCTCACATTGAAAGGATCAGCTAGCAAATGAGATTTTCTACACCTTGGATCAGTCATCAATCAAAATGGAGGTCCTAGTCAAGAAATCAGAAAGAATGCAGACTTGAGAATGCAATGATGCTCTCGTGGGTGGGCTTTAACTCTCTTTCTGCCTTAAATCTATCTATTGCTCCTATCACTGGTTGGGAAATTTTAAAAGATGGTATGTTTATTGCTATTAATGGTGGCTGCTGATAGAAACAGCTCTTTGGAGGCAAGTGTTGCTGTAAGACCAGTTTGCTCAACTTCTTATAATTTTCATTGTATTGTTTTAAATCTTTTCATAGACTCATAGAATCACAGTTGGAAGAGACCCCAAGGGGCCATCCAGTCCAACCTCACTCTGCCACACACAAAGACACCATCAAAGCATTCCTGATAGAGGGCCATCCAGACTCTTTAAAAACCTCAAAAAAAGGAGATTCCACCACACTCCACTGAGGCAGCAATTGTTAAACTGCTCTTGCCATCAGGAAGTCCTTCCTAAGATTTAGCCGGAGTCTCTTTTCCTGAAGTTGGAATAAAGTCGGAATTAAATGGAAGAAAAGTCAAATCAACAAAATGGATTTCGGCAGGGAGAAGTGTAAGGTACTACACTTGAGCAGAAAAAGGAAATGGTCAGATATAAGATCAGTGACACCTGGCTTAACCACAGTAAATCTGAAAGGAATCTAAGAGTCTTAGTGGACCACACACTGAACATAAGTCAGTAGTGCGATGTGGCAGCAAAAAAAGCCAATGCAATTTTGGGCTGCATCAGAGGAGAAAAGTGTCTAGATCAAGGGAAATGGTGGTACCACTCTCTTCTATGGTTCTGGACACCACAGTTTAGAAAGGATATGGACAAGCTGGAAGGTGTCCAGAGAAGGGCAACCAAAATGTTGGAAGGCCTGGAAACCATGAAGTCCTCTGAAGAATGGCTTAGGAAGCTGGGTAGATTTAGCTTGGAGAAGAGGATATTAAGAGGAGGATACAATGGCTGTGTTTAAATATTTGAAGGGATATATGAAAGATGGAGCAGGCTTGTTTTCTGCTGTTCCAGAGACTAAAATATAGAGCAATGGCTTCAGATTTCAGGAAAAAAGATTTCACCTAAACCTCAGGAAGAAGTTCTTGGCAATAAGAGCAGTTCAACAGTGGAATCCACTGATGCCTCCATGGAGTGTGGTAGAGTCTCCTCCTTCTTCGGAAGTTTCTAAGGAGAGGCTGGATGGCCATCTGTCCAAGGGAGGGCCTTGATGTGGGTTCCTGCGTGGCAGAAGAAGGTTGGTCTGGATGGCACTCAGATTCTCTTCCAACTGCTAACGTTTGGTGATGCTGCTAACGAGGACTCCAAAGCCCCATCTGCCTGTTGGGAGAGGCTCAGCTCAACAGGTCCAACCTTCTGGCATCTTTGGGCATCCAAGGGGTGTAAGAACAGCTGTATGCCTATAAGGCAGCTGCAGTTTCCTGCTGAAGGATCGGCCTGGAAATTTGGATGATTTTTCATAACCTTCATTTTTCATGTTACGAGCATCACACGCACACACATGCACACACACAGAGAGAGAGACTAATGGCGTTCTCCATTGTCCCTTAATGACTTGAATGCCAGTGCATGAATATGGGAAAGAGAAGAGACAAGAAGAAGGAGGAGAGAAGCAAAAAAAGGTGAAGTTGTGGAACTCCCTGCCACTAATTACTCCCTTCTCCATCTGCTTTGCTTCACTGCTTTCAATTCACATGTCCCTGGGGCTGTATTTTAAATGGTCTTTTTAATGTGTTCTCCTTGACATTGTATTTAAATGCTTCCTAGCTTAATTTTAAATCATGCTGTTTTTAATACCAGGATAGGTTTGTTATTTTGGAAAACCTCCTTTTTCTTGCAATGATTTTTCTTAGAAAATTTCCAGGCTAGAATTGAGTATAGGACTTAGGTTTTCTTACATTTGGGAAATAGACTTAACGGCTATTGTGATGTTACAACATAAGGTGTTACTGGACCCTACCACTGTTCCTACAAGATTTTCATAAATTGGACGTATTAATAACCAGAGAACACAATCAAGGTCACACTGGTGGGAGAACATTTTTAGGGTTATGCTGAGACACGTTAAGATCATGAAAGTTCACGTAAGATTATGCAGAAAACCCAGTGCTGATGGGTTTGTGCTAATATTTTCACCACCTTGAACTCTTGGTTTTTTTAATACAATGAAAGATGAACTGCCCAGATTGGTGAGCAGTCAGAGACCATCCCTCAACCTTACCCTACAGAGATTTTCCCTATATCCCCTACCTGAGCTAACCTTAAGAGACCATCATGACTCCCATTTTTCAATCCAAAGTTAGGCAATCAGCCCATTCCCGTGGGAGAGCCATTACGGTTTTGTCAATGCAGCCCTGAAATAGAGTACAAAAACCCTAGCTTTGACCCCAGCCAATTGTAGTACTTAGTACATGGCACTGCCATTCCTCCATGCTACACTGTCTGAGCCCCTCTGCAGTGACCCTTTCTTCAGGACAGGTAACTATCACCCTTTCTATCCCTAATTTCTCTCTATTCAACCTTTCTTGCCACACTTCCCAAAAGCCTTTTATGGTTCTTAAGAATGTTTGAATTCTTGCATGTTTGTCAATTAAAATAAAATACTTTGTCTAACTTTAAACTTGACAGATTGGAGAGCTGGGGCAAAGCCAAAAAAATTAATTTCAACAGACAGAAATGTAAGGTCCTGCACTTAGGCAGAAAAAATGGAATGCACAAATATAGGATGGGGGACGTGTGGCTGGATAGCAGTACGTGTCAAAGGGATCTGGGAGTCTTAGTGGATCACAAGCTGAACATGAATCAGCAGTGTGATGCAGCCGCCAAGAAAGCCAACATGATTCTTGGTTGCATCAGTAGGAGTATGGTGTTTAGATCGAGGGAAGTAATGGTACCACTCTATTCTGCATTGGTTAGACCTCATCTGGACCAACCTTGTGTCCAATTCTGGGCACCTCATTTCAAGAAGGATATCGACAAGCTGGAGCATGTCCATAGGATGGCAACCAAAATGATGGATGCTTTGGAAGCCATGAAGCCCCACAAGGAACAGCTTAAGTAGCTGGGGATGTTCAGTCTGCAGAAGAGGTTAACAGGGACATGATGGCCATGCTTAAAGATTTGAAGGGCTGTCATATCAAGGAGGGAGCTGGCTTATTTTCCACTGCTCCAGAGACTAGGAGACGGAGCAACGGATTCAAGCTGCAGGAAAGGAGATTCCACCTGAATCTCAGGAAAAATTTCCTGACGGTCAGAGCTGTCCGGCAGGGAATATGCTGCCTCAGAGTGTGGTGGAGTCTCCTTCCTTAGAGGTTTTTAAGCAGAGGCTGGATGGCCATCAGGTTCCTGCATAGCAGGGGATTGGACTGCATGGCTCCTGGGGTCTCTTCCAACTCTAGGATTTTATGATTCTATGATTCTAATAGTATAGCTGCATTAGATTCAACAGGACAGGACAGGACAGTCAACCTTCCACATTTGTGGGTTTAACTTTTGCAGATTTGATTATTCACATGTTGCCCTGTTCTCTGGGGGTCCCAGGAGGGGCATCCAAATAACCAAACCACAATAACACAACTTTGGGGGAAATTAGCTGGAGCACTCACTAAAGCTAGCGAGAGGCAGGGTAACTTAGCAGGGATCTTG
Source organism: Ctenosaura bakeri (assembly GCA_948474755.1). NCBI lineage: Eukaryota > Metazoa > Chordata > Lepidosauria > Squamata > Iguanidae > Ctenosaura > Ctenosaura bakeri. The sequence goes on along the minus strand of CAOLHI010004670.1, from coordinate 31,099 downwards.
CAACCCAGCGTCTACGGGGTCAGGTCAGCCAAGCAGTCAGACGATTTTAAAATAGCAAAAATGATGTTTTATTGAAAGACAAACAAACAGTAAAGACACCACAATCACGCAGCTAACTAAAGAATGAGATATAGGGATTTTCAGAGGGAAATGGGTGATATGACACCTGTCTCGTAGTCCTGGAGAGATATGAAGATGGAGTTCGTTGGCGTGCAGGGAAGAAAGCTCAGTGCGGTTCGCTGAGGGGAGCTCGCCGAACAAAACGGCAGCAAGGCGGTCTGGAACTCGCGATCCGAGGTGGTCTTGGAATTGGGGGGTTTATATAGGGTGAATTGTGACTGCAGGCCATGCCTTACTCGGTGAGAACAATGTGAGTTTGGAGCAGGACAAAGCTTTGGAAAAGGTCACGTTTAACATGATCGGCTTAGCACTGAATCAACAATAGTGTAGCCTGTATGCAAATGTGCTTAATACAGCTTTGTAAGTTTTACCTCTCGGGGCAGGGCGCCTTTTGTTAGTATCGCACATAAGCAAAAGGGTGTTTGCCGGAGAGGTCCCTGAAGCGACGAACTGACTCAGTTCTGCCTGCCTAGGTGGGGAATGGAATGTTCAACAATTACTGGCCGCGCCTCTTTACATGCTTGTCCGGAGGCCTCGCAAACATGTGGAGCGGGGTGGCAGAGGAAGGCCAAATGGTTTTGATATCAAAAAGAGATACTTAGTGCTATCACCGGCTAGGCCTGGGCCAAAGTAACACACGGATTATTTGCTCTCACCTCTGCTGCCGCCCTCTGCCATTTTTACTAGCCTCGTGAGACTGAGGAACTGTGAACAAGGAATCCAAGGTGGGTTGAATATGACAATCATACTTTTTTGTGTGTTCAATATGGTTTGAGAGGGTCTAGAGTTATTCACAGTTTTTCCACTTTTACAGGGGTCCTGTGCCCTTAACCCTAGTGAATGGGGAGGGGTGACTATATATAAACATTGCTAATTGCTGCATGTAATGATGTATCCAGTTGTAACTTTTAAAGTATGGTTGGGCTCCAAATGGGCAATTGCTGTGTGTTTAATGTCACTGTGCAGCAAGCATAAAGAAACGAAGATCACAGTTGGGAGGGATAGAATAACAATAAAGTTTTATCAAAACGGTAAGATAAGGTGATACAATTTTTCTCTTAGTTCCCATGATGAAAAGTATGTAAATAACTGTTAGCCTGTGAAGGCATTTGTGCCAGAAGGGTGACTTAACATTCAAGACTTCAACCAATTTTGCACCTAAATTTGTATGGCAGGATATAAAACTTGTAACTGACTCTAATTCTTTAGTTTCAGGGATTTTGGGGGAAAGGTTGTTGTGTGAGTTGCTTTGCTAAACAAACACTTTCGTTTGAAATTCTGAGCAAAACATTTGATAGCAAGTGTCCCAGAATATGGCACAGGCCATTTCCACACTGGACTGTTATATTATTCCACTTTCAACATCCTATGGAATCCTGGAGTTTGCAGTTTAGGGAGGGGTCTTTGGGAGGAGGCAGCCTTTGAGGCCCCTCCCTAAACTGCAAACTCCAGGATTCCATAGGATGTTGAAAGTAGAATAATAGCACTATAACAGCAGAGTGCAGAAATGGCCATAGACAGAAGATGAAGAAGGAAAAAGTGGGCAGACTGGGCTTGCGTAAAAAAGACTTTGTAAAATAAAAGATCTGCTTTTGTTAACTGACGTCTGCCTATATTTAAGTCTCTTTACCTTATCAACACCCCCTTCCAATATAAAATCCCTTGCAAAATAAAAACCTTGATATGGAAAGAAAAGGAAATATCCATGAGGTAAATCAGTTCTGGTGTCCTTCATACCTGTGTCAGTGAGTGATACCGATTTGTCTGCCGTTAACCTTGATAAGTCTTTGTTTAAAAGTAAAAAAAAAAGGAATATTTTCTCCTTTCCTTTGGAAATGGCAAGTGTGGGGGAGATGAAAGGGTTGAGATAAGGGAGATGATGGCTGCTTGGTGGGTTTTCTGGCTCCCTTTTCCTGTGAGCCATAGATGTGTGTTTTGGAGATATATATATAAAATCAATGTCAGCAATTGTTCCTTATGCTTTATGTGATGAACAGATTCTAAAGAGGCAGTGACATTATTTGAGATAAGAGAGGAGAGGAAAAAGGAGGTCAGTGATAGAAAATGTCAAAGCGCATAGATAAAAGACCATGCACCAAGATGGTAGAAAAAAAGAAGGGAGGAAAAGCACAGCTCTCTAAATGATTTTGTGGAGTGAACTGTGGGAGACATTACTGTCTCTTCTTACACAACTGCCCGACCCTGTGGGAGAAAAAAAAAAAAGAATCAGGAAGGAAAAAAAGACAGAGGCCATTTCCTGAGGGTTGCACACTGTGCATTGATAATACACCTGCACATGACTGTGCATTCTTCATCATTGCACACTGCATGGATTGCATGCTTCCGCATGGCTGAGCATTGAACATAGGTGTTCCCCATGCATTGATTGCATGCTTGCACATGAATAGGCATTAGGGATTTTTACCCATTGTGCACTTACTGATGGATTGCACATGACTGAGCATTGATCAAGTGTACTATCATTGCACAGTGTGCAACCCTCAGCAATTTCCAGCCATGTGCAAGCACACATGCAATGTTCAGTGATGTCCAATGTCACCAGATGCATAATTCATGGGAATATGGTCTCTAGGTTGAAGGAAATAGTAGTGCTACTCTGTTCAGCTTTGGTCAGACCTTCCCTGGAGGAATCCTGTGTCTAGTTCTGGGCCCCACAGTTCAGGAAGGATTATTGACAAAATGGGAGGTATCCAGAAGAGGGGAACCAAAATGGTAGAAGGCCTGGAAGCCCTCTGAGGAGTGGCTTAGGGAGCTGGGTAGGTTTAGTCTGGAGAAGAGAAGGTGAGATGATAGCCATGTTTAAATGTTTGATTGGCTGTCATATGGAGCAAGCATGTTTTCTGCTGCCTCAGAGACTCGGACATGGAACAATGGATTCAAACTTCAGGAAAAGATATTCCACCTACACATAGAAAGAACTTCCTGGCAGTAAGAGGAGTTTGACAGTGGCATCTGCTGCCACCTCCATGGAGTATGGTGGATAGAGTCTCCTCCTTTTTTGGAAGTTTTTCAAAGAGAGGCTGGATGGCCATCTGTTAAAAGGAGTGCTCTCCCTGCATGGCAGAAGGAGGTTGGACTGGATGGCACTCGGGGTCTCTTCCAACTGTAGGATTCTATGGTTCTATGAATTCCACTTTGGGCATTGTACAGTAGCCCAAAACAGCCCATCCACATGCCTAAGGCTACTTACATATGCATAACATGCAAGGAAATACTGGCCAGAAAATTTCTCCATTTTTCACATGGCATTACCATGGAGAGAGCCTTGAGGATGACATAGTTCTGAATCCTATTACTAGACCCATGCAGAGTAGATCCATACCATTTCCACACAAGACTGTTATGGCGCTATGATTCTACTTTCAACTTCCTATGAAATCCTGGGGTTTGCAATTTAGGGAGGCTCCTCAAAGGCCATCCTCAAGGACCCCTCCCTAAACTGTAAATCCTTGGTTTCCATAGGATGTTGAAAATGGAATCATAACACTATAACAGTCTCGTGCGGAAATAGCCCCATTGAATCAACAAGTTTCACTCACAGCAAGTTTCACCCACACCCACTGCATGCCATAACTGACTCAATAGGTCTACTCGGGTAACAGCCAAGAACTAGGATGTGGGTCAGAGTGCAAGGATTTCTTGCAAATTTGCCCCAGTCTGTCAAGAGAAATATGGCCCAGTTGCTGGCCTTATTACTCACTGATGGATTTAAAATGTGTGTGGGGGGGATTTTCCCTCTTTCTGGCGGTGCACCAAAGGTTTTGAAAGTATTACTGTCGTCTTTGTTGTTTTCTAACTGCGACAGACAAATTGAGAACTAGTTGTCAAAATGTCAGAACACAACAAATCAAGATTCCAAATGAGTCTTGGAGCAATGTGGGGAATAATTTAAAAAAGAGAGAGAGAGAGTTGGAGGAAAGGAAAGACAAAAAGACCTCCTTTTTAGAAATTTCAGCAAGCATCGGCTTGGCTTTCCTATTTGTCTGTGTGATTAATAAAGGCAGCTGATTTGCAGACTTAAAAACAGCTAGAAAATAGCTGCTAATTACATATTATGGCTCCCCGATCGTTTCAACCCCCCTGCTGCGCCCTGCTGCTATTGGTGGGCCAGGAATTTTGGCAGGAGTTTAATTACATTTCTCAGCCTTCATCTAATTTTAGTTAAATGTAACATAATCAGCAGCAGATGTCTGGGAAATAAAATACGAATTATGAATATGAAGAAATTTATTCAAGTCAGACCTGGGAAAATAATTTGTGATTTGGTTTCTAGGCCCCTCCAACCTCTTGTAAAAGGAAAATGGGGGTAATTAGGAAATGGGGGGGGTTGGCATTCAGTTTGGGACATTGGCATCTTTGTAAATGGCATTGACATATGCAATGGAGGAGTGAGTTATGTGCCAGAGCTTGTACCACAATGGGCGCTCCCCCATGCACATTCAGACATGGACTATAAATGTGCCAGAATGTAACAGGAGTGCCTCATGCCCATCAGAAGTGCCCGATACACATCTGAAGTTACCAGTGCCCATCAGAAGTGCCCCTGGAATATCAAAACTGCCCAAAGCACATCAAAAGTGCTTAGCATACATTGTCAATATCCTGGAGCTCATCTTTGCAATTAACTAATGAGTGTTACTGAGGTTCAGGTTCAGGTCTTCTTCGTGGTCTCTGTGCCTTCATACACTAGGAGCTTTAGCGCCTGCGCGGTAGCGTTCGGAAACTTCTAGAGCTTGTTCGCTTGGCGGGAACCCCTCCCCCACGCCGGTACTGCGCATGCTCCTCCCGCCGAGCAACGGTCTCTCCTCAGTTCTTTCTCGTCCGCCGTCGCGTACGGAAGGTTCTTTGGTTTGTTCCTCTCACTTTTGTGCTTGGCTTGCTGTTTTCACGGTTTTACGGACTTTTGGACTGTCTCTGACCTCTCTTTCGGACTCCCCCTTCGGCTTTTGGTCTTTTCGGATTTCGCAGTTTGGCGTTCTTCGTCTTATGTCCGCGCTCTTCAAGAAGTGCGTGTCCTGCGGGCGCAAAGTTGCCCTCAACGACGGCCACAAGGAGTGTCTTTTCTGTTTGGGTGAGTCCCACAACATTCGGACTTGCCCAATTTGCCGGGATTTTACTCCCCAAACTCTCCGCAACCGGTCCGCTGAGACTTAAGTCTTATTGTTGGGAACAGTCTCTGCGGGCGATAGACGAGACCTCCACTTCCAAGATGGCCGACAAGAAGACGACCACGCCATCGACGGTATCGGCGGCTGCCGTTCCGTCCACCTCGTCGGTATCGGGCTCGGTACCGGCGAAGACGCCGATCTCGGCGTTACCGAGGATCCCGAAGCTGTCGGCGGCTGCCAAGTCAGCGAAAGGATCCTCGATGGCGAGGAAGGCTGAGGTTCCCCTGACGGAGACGCCTGCTAAAAAGCGCCCTGCTCCGGATGGAGGCAAGGGCAAGGAGAAGGAGAAGAAGAAGAAGAAGAAGGAGAAGAAGTGTCTCCCCGGCTGGGGACGTTCAACCTCCTACTCCTCCTCCTACTCAGCAGCCTTCCAAAGGGCGAGGCGAGTCCGTCGATCTCTCGGACGATGAGATCGAGGACGTTCCCCAACAGCGCCCGGACTCGCCTGTGGCAGACCCTCCAACCCTGGTGGAGGAGCACCACCGCCCTTCCAGCCGTCGCAGGTCGGCCGACCTGCAGCAGAGAGAGACCTCTGCTTCTCCGGAGCGGCGTTCGACCTCATTCAGGTCCCGGTCCCGCTCTTCGGAGCGTCCGGTGGCCTCGCCGCCTCCTAGGGAGACTAGAGAGGAACAACCTCGCTCGTCTGCCTCCAGATACACCTCGGCGTCCTACGTGGCCAGGTACGCGAGGGAATCTGAATGGAGAGAGCGCCCGGCCTCTTATCGGTCACATTCACCATCGTACCGGGATCGGTACCATCGTGACCCGAGTCGCTGGGAGACCTTCCGGAGGTCCCGGTCACCTCGTCGACAGCGCGAATCGCGCTCGCCTAGAGGGGACGAGGCTCGGTACCATCGCCACCGAAGCCGATCTCCGTCGGACCACCGCTCCTTCAGCCACTCTCCCTCTCCTCGATATCATAGGGCGAGGGAGCCTTCACCTCGATATCGGGCGATATCGCCACCTCCTAGGGTCACTGCAACGGCGACGCGCCCTACGGAGTCGGTGGTGACTGAGCGGGCTAAGACAACCTCAGCCTGCCAGACTGCCCCTGTCACCACTAAGAAGGTGAAGTCCGTGGTCAGCCAGCCCAATCGTGACGCTGCCACTACCACTGTCCCGGCTGCGGAGAAGCCTAGGAAGGCAACACCTGTGGAGACTGCGAAGGAGCCGGAAAGCGAGCGGCGAGAGGACTCACCGAGCTCGGAGTCGTACGACTCGAGTGCGGAGTCAGAGGTGTCTGAGGCGGCCTCCCAGGAGTCTCCTCCGCTGGGATTCGGGGATCCGATCCCAGATTCTGCTCCAGAGGACGTCCACCAGTTCTCTGCTATGCTGCTCCGCATGGCCACTACCCTCGGCCTTAAGATCGCCGATGCGGAGCCGGAGGACGACGATCCAGCCTTCTCCGTCTTCGAGGAGAAGCAACCTGCCACGGCCCCGCTGCCTCTCCTGCCCCGGATATCCAGACTGGTGAAGGCCGCCTGGGATAGGCCGGCCTCGGCGCAGCCGATACCGCAGCGGTTGGAACACCTCTACAGGGTGCAGAAGGATAACACCGGTTATCTCTTCAACCACCCTGCACCGAACTCTGTGGTGGTCGAGTCGGCACAGACGAAAGGCTCCGGCAGGCAGCACACCACCCCGCCGGATAAAGAGGGCAGGAAGTTGGACGCCTATGCAAGACGGTTCTATTCCGCCGCCTCCTTGCAGATCAGGCTGTCCAACACTCAGGCTTGCCTCGCGGCATACCTGAAAAAGGTGCTCGATCGCCTTCAACCGGCGATGGAGGCGGTACCGGAGGACATCCGCCAAGCCTCCTCGGTGAATCCAACGAGGCCATCTCCATCGCTCGGCAGCAGATGGCCTCCTCCAGGCACGCAGTGGAGATTGCCTCCCGGGTCATGGCGGGATCCATCGGCCTGCGCCGCCATGCTTGGCTGCGGCCGGCCGACATCCAGGAGGACACCAGAAGGAGAATTGAAGATCTCCCCTTCGACGGTGAGGGCCTATTCAATTCGTCCACCGACGAAGCGTTGGACAATCTCGTGAAGGCGAGGTTAACCGCCAAGAAAATCGGGCTACAGCCGGCCACGCAAGCCCGCAGGACCTCCGCCTTCCGCCCATCCTGGCAACGATCTTCCACTTCGTCGTTCCAGCGTTCGGCCCAGTCTGGACAGTCGAGACCGTCCTCCGGCTCGTCGGCCAGACGCACGGTTAGACGACGCCCGGCTTCGTCCAAGAAGTCCTCCTCCGAGACAAAGTCTCGGTTTTGACGTGCCTGGCAGGATCTACCAATACCCACTCTTCAGCCTACCATCTGCACTCGGAGACCGACCGACTCTAGCTCGACACCTCGCGGAGTGGCAACATGTCACTACGGACTCTTGGGTGCTTTCCATCGTCCGTCTTGGCTACGCCATCGAGTTTCACGATATTCCGCCTCGAGGCGCTTACTACTCCACCCCGTCGAGTCCGGCCCTCCTGGAAGAGATCCAGTCCCTCCTCCAGAAAGGGGCGATCGAGCGGCTCCCGCAAGAAGCCAAGACCACCGGCTTCTTCTCCAGGTACTTCACGGTACCGAAAGCCGACGGCACCCTCCGGCCGATCCTAGACCTCAGAGGGGTGAACTACTACATCCGCCCCAAGAGGTTCAAGATGGTCACGATACCGTCGATCCTGCCCTTCCTACATCGAGGGGACTGGTTCGCCTCCATCGATCTCCGAGACGCATACTTCCACATCGCCATTCGCCCGCAGCACAGATGGTACCTCCGCTTCGCAGTCGACGATATCTGCTACCAGTACAAGGTGCTGCCGTTCGGACTCTCGACTGCCCCAAGGGTCTTCACCAAGTGCATGGCCCCGGTGGTATCCTTCCTGCGGACGAAGGGCGCTTCCATCTTCCATTACCTCGACGATTGGCTGTTGGTGGCGTCCTGCAAACAGAGACTTTACCACGACGTCCACATGACGTTGTCACTCCTAACCCGCCTTGGTCTTACGGGTGAACCCGAAGAAGTCCCACCTCGAGCCGGCGAGGATCTTGGACTTCATCGGGGCGACGCTCGACTCGACCTCCGCCAGGGCATACCTACCAGAGTCTCGAGCACAAACCCTATCCGGGCCGCCGCTCACGCTCGTACGGCCCCGACGTTATCTGCGAGAAGCGTCCAGCAGCTCTTGGGCTACAAGGCTGCGACGACCGCTGTGACATATCTCGCCAGGCTGAGAGCAAGACCTCTTCAACACTGGTTCGTCCGCATATTCGATCCCCTGCGAGACGAACAGACACTCCGACTGCAGCTGCCGGAAGACGTCCGCTCATCCCTCCGATGGTGGCAGTCGCGACGCAATCTGATCTCAGGGATGCCTTTCCAACAGCCGACACCGAAGGTGACGGTAACGACCGACGCCTCCCTGTATGGATGGGGTGCCCACTGCGGCGATCTCAGAGTCCGCGACAGATGGACCGACGACGAGACCGCTCTCCATATCAACGCGCTGGAGCTGCTCGCCGTCTGGAAAGCCCTACGGGCGTTCCGCCACGCCGTGGCGGGGCGCACGGTCCTGATTCTGACGGACAGCACCACCGCCGTCTGCTACATCAACAGACAAGGTGGGACTCATTCCACGACCCTGCTCCACATCGCGCTCGACCTGTGGGAATGGTGCATTCGCCTGCACACGCATCCCATGGCGGTTCACCTGGCCGGGCAGGAGAACACCACGTCAGACGCCCTCAGCAGGGACACCTCATCCCATCACGAATGGTCCCTCTCCGAAGAGGCACTCAGACTGATTCGAGACCGCTGGGGCGAACCATCCATCGACCTCTTCGTGACCAGGGAAAACGCGAAGTGTCGCCGATTCTGCTCCAGAGCGGGCCACGATCGTGCCTCCATCGGGGACGCTTTCCAGTTTCCGTGGACCGGGGAACTCCTCTACGCGTTCCCGCCTTCCCGCTGCTCGGCCGGACGATATCGAAGATCCTCGCCGACCGAGCTGACGCGATCCTGGTAGCCCCATACTGGCCGAGGCAACATTGGTTCGCACCACTGCTACAAGCTGCACGAAACGACCTGCTCCGGTTGCCACCGACACCGGACCTGCTCTCCCACTCCGGCGGCCGAGTCCTCCATCCGGACCTGCCACGCCTGGCCCTCCATGCCTGGAGGATATCGCACTAGACGATCCCGTGCTCGGTACCGTCCTCGTTGCGGCCAGGAAGGAATCCACCCGTCGCAACTATCAATATAAATGGCGACGCTTCCTGACCTTCGCTAACGAGAGGAGTGAGCCGGTATCGCCTGCGGGGCTCTCTACCGTCCTGCACTTCCTCCTGCACCTCCGGCAACAGGGTCTGGCATTTCCATCCCTGAAGGTGTATCTCTCCGCGATCGTGGCATACCAACCGCCACGATCTGCTGCCTCGGCCTTCTTCAGGAACGATACCGTTAAGCAGTTCCTGAAAGGACTTCATCATCTCTACCCGCCGGTATCGCCGCCGCTACCGCCGTGGTCCCTCTCGCTGGTGCTCTCGCAGCTGACGAAGCCACCCTTCGAGCCGATGGCGACCTCGGATGACAGGCTCCTGACCATGAAGACTGCCTTCCTGGTAGCGGTGACCTCGGCGAGGCGAGCGGGTGAGATCACAGCTCTTCGATCCGATGAGCCCTTCACGGTCTTCCACAGAGACAAGGTGGTCCTGCGACCTGACATCTCGTTCCTGCCTAAGGTGGTGTCCAGTTTCCATCTCAACCAGGACATCATCCTGCCTGCCTTCTTCCCGAACCCGACGACACCGTTGGAGCGGTCCCTCCACTCCCTGGACGTGCGTCGGGCCTTGGCCTTCTACAAGGACAGGACTGCTTCCTTCCGACAGACGCCGCATCTCTTCGTTTGCTATGGGCGACGTCGGAAGGGCCTCAAAGTGTCCACCCAGCGCTTCTCCAAATGGGTGGTGAGGACTATTCAACTGGCGTATGAGCTCGCGAGGAAGCCTCCGCCAGTCCTGCTTCGAGCCCACTCCACCAGAGCTGTGGCTACTTCTGCGGCCCTCCTACGAGGAGTTGACCTGCATGAACTCTGCCGTGTGGCGACCTGGTCCCAACCATCGACCTTCGTGCGCCACTACAGGCTCGACTGCCGGTCGCGCAGAGATGCCCGGTTTGGACGTGAGGTGCTGGCTTCCGTGCTGTAGGACCTGACCCGCCGTCCGACCGGTAAGCTACACAGTCTCCTAGTGTATGAAGGCACAGAGACCACGAAGAAGAGAAGAGTTGCTACCTGTAACTGTGGTCTTCGAGTGGTCATCTGTGCCATCATACACACCCGCCCTTCCTCCCCTCTTTCTCAGGTCCCTGTAGGTTCTACGGCGGACGACAGAACTGAGGAGAGACCGTTGCTCGGCGGGAGGAGCATGCGCAGTACCGGCGTGGGGGAGGGGTTCCCGCCAAGCGAACAAGCTCTAGAAGTTTCCGAACGCTACCGCGCAGGCGCTAAAGCTCCTAGTGTATGATGGCACAGATGACCACTCGAAGAACCACAGTTACAGGTAAGCAACCTGTTCTTCAGGTCTACCCAGAGATAGCACTTGATATTGTTTTGATATCAAACATTCAGCTTTCTTCTGCCATCCCGCTCCATGTGTTTGTGAGGCCTCCGGACAAGCACATAAACAGGCGCGGCCGATAATGGCTGGGCATTCCATTCCCCACCTAGGCAGGCAGAACAGAGCCAGTTCGTCGCTTCAGGGACCTCTCCAGCAAACACCCTTTTGCTTATGTGTGATACTAACAAAAGGTGCCCTGCCCCGAGAGGTAAAACTTAGAAAGCCGTATTAAGCGCTCCGCATTTGCATACAGGCTACGTTATTGTTGATTCAGCGCTAAGCTGATCATGTTAAACTTGACCTTTTCCCAAAGCTTTGTCCTGCTCCAAAATTGCATTGTTCTCACCGAGTAAGGCATGGCCTGTAGTCACAATTCACCCTATATAAACCCCCCAATTCCAAGACCACCTCGGATCGCTCTGGACTTGCTGCCACTTTGTCTGGTGAGCTCCCCTCAGCGAACCGTGCCGAGCTTCTTCACTGCACCCCAACATCACTCTCAAACTACAGGACTACGAGACAGGTGTCGTATCACCCATTTCCCTCCAAAAATCCCTATTTCCAATTCTTTAGTTAGCTGTGTGACTGTGTTGTCTTTTATGTTTGTCTGTGTTTAATAAAACATTGTTTTTGCTACTCTAAACCGTCTGACTGCTTGGCTGACCTGACCCCGTAGACACTGGGTTGCAAGATCCTGCTAAGTTACCCTGCCTCTCGCTAGCTTTAGTGAGTGCTCCAGCTAATTTTCCACAAGTCATTGTGTTTGTTGTTTGGTTATTTGGGTGCCCCTCCCGGGACCCCTAGAGAACAGGGTAACATGAGGTTTCATTGTGGTTTTGCAATGTAGCTTCAGAGTCTTACATGTGAAAGGGACCTAGGAGTCTTAGTAGAGCACAAGCTGAACGTGAGCCAGCAGTGTGACGCAGCAGCTAAAAAAGCTATTGCAATTCTGGGATTCATCTGTAGGAGCCATTTGCTGGGAATGCTTTGAGAGTGTGTTCTTACATGGCAGGGAGATGGACTTGACGGCCCTTGTGGTTTCTTCCAGCTCTATGATTCTGTGATACTCTGAGTCTAGTTCAAAGGAAGTATTGGTGCCACTCTATTCTGCTTTGGTAAGACCCCACCTGGAATAATCCTGTGTGCAGGTCTGGACACCACAATTCAGGAAGGAGATGGGGAAGCTGGAACATGTCCAGAGGACGGTGACCAAAATGGTCAAAGATCTGGAAGCCATGAAGCCTTATGCAGAGTGGATTAGGGAGGTAGATATGTTTTACCTGGAGAAGAGAAGGTTAAGAAGGGACATGATAGCCATGTTTAAGTATTTTAAGTGATGTCATATGGAGGATGGAGCAAGCTCATTTTCCACTGCTCCAGAGACTAGGAGATGGAGCAATTGCTTTGAACTTCAGGAAAAGCAATTCCACCTAAACACTAGGAAGACCTTCCTGACAGGAAGCAGTTCAGACAGTGGAAGCTGCTGCTGCCTCAGTGGGAGTCTCCATTTTTTGAGGTTTTTAAACAGGGGTTGGGTGGCCCTCTGTCCAAGGGAAGGCTTGGATGGTCTCTTCCTGCATGGCAGAAGGAGGTTGGTCAATGATTCTATGTAGCTGCTTTTGAAAGTCAGCCAGATTTTGAAAATGGTTTGTGGAAGTCAGGTTTACCTTGTTTGCCTCTGATCGCTTGGGACTCCCTTGGGACTCTCCAAGGGAATCCCTTGGGACATCACAGCTCCTGAAGTACAGCCCTTCAATCTCACTAGAATCCACTGTCACAAGAGATGGTCAGATTTAACAGCACAGATACTGCCTGCATTCCTGTGTGGATGTTACTGTCTCTACTATGTAGATTCACTTTTGGAGCCTGTGGGGGAAACCATGGCAGCTGCCGTGTTTGTCAGTGGTAGCTGGTAGTAGTGGTGGGGCATTGAATGTTTGTAAGGACATTGTAATATCCTACATCTGGTCAGGAAAAAATGAAATGCACAGATGTCACATGGGTGACACCTGGCTTGAAAACATGTGAAAAAGATCTAAAGGCATCTGTTGACCACAAGCTAAACATGAGTCAACTGTGTGATGCAGCAGCAAAAAAGGCCACTGCAATTCTGGGCTGAATCAACAGGAGTACAAGCATCCAGAATGAGGCAGGTGATAGTGCTACTCTCCATTAACTGGAGCATAGTGTGTCCAGATCAAAGGGAAGTCTTAGTGCAGCTCTCATCTGGAGGAATACTGTGTCCCTTTGTGGGCACCTTAGTTCAAGAAGGATATGGACAAGGTTGGACGTGTCCAAAGAGGAGTAACAAATAGGTCTCAAAACCAAGTCTTATGGGGAATGGCTTAGGGAACTGAATGTGTTTAGCTCAGAGAAGAGAAGATCAAGAGAGGATCAATAAACTGGAATTTGTCCAGAGAAGAGCAACCAAGATAGTTAAAGGTCTGAAATCCAAGCCTTGTGAGGATTGACTTAGGGAGCTGGGAATGTTTGTCTTGGATGAGAGAAGGTAGAAAGAGCGCCCTCCATAAATATTTGAAAGGTTGCTATGTAGAAGATAAAGTGAGTTTGTTTTCTGCTGCGCCAGAGACTTCCCCCAACTGCATATTTTGCATCCAGCTGCACATCAGACAGATTTCCATCTGCACAATTTTTCCTGACTGCACATTTTCTGTCACAATGAACACTTATCATCTTTGCAACTGCACAACTTTGCCCAGCTTGTACATTTTATATCCAGTTGCACACTGATCAGTTTGTCATCTGCATATTTTTTTAACCCATTGGCACAGTTTGTGTTCAACTCAAACTTATATTTCCACCTGCACAATTTTTCTCCAACTGCACATTTTCTCGACAGCTGCAAACCTATATTTCTACCTGCACAACTTTTCTCCCAGTTGCGTATTCTGCATCCAGCTGCATATCAATCAGCTTTCCACCTGCACATTTTTCTTGACCACACATTTTCTGTTGAAATGCACATCTCAGGAAGAACTTCCTGACAGTCAGGGCTGTCCGGCAGTGGAATCTGCTGCCTCGGAGAGTAGTGGAGTCTCCTACCTTGGAGGTTTTTAAGCAGAGGCTTGATGGCCACCTGTCGGGAGTGCTTTGAGGGTGTTCCTGCATGGCAGGGGGTTGGACTGGATGGCCCATGTGGTCTCTTCCAATTCTACTTTTCTATGATTCTATGATTCTATCTATCATCTTTCCACCTGCACAACTTTTGTCCAACTGCACATTTTGTGTCCAGCTGCACACTAATCTGTTTTCCTCCTGCATAATTTTTTTAACCCAGGGCACATTTTATGTTCATCTGCAAACTTGTGATATTTCCACCTGCACAACTTTTTCCCCAACTACATATTTTGTGTCGAACTGCAAACCTACGATGTTTCCACTTGCACAACTTTTCTCCCAACTGCATGATTTACATCCAGCTGCATATCAATCAGTTTTCCACCAGCACTTTTCCTGACTGCACATTTTCTTTCAAAATGCACATCTATCAACTCTCCACCTGCACAACTTTTCTCCAACTGCACATTTTGTCTCCAGCTGCACACTTGTCATCTTTACAACTGCACAGCTTTTCCCAGAGTGTACATTTTGTCTCCAGTTGCTCACCGATCCGTTTTCCACCTGCATATATTTTTAAAATCCAGCTGCACATTTTGTGCTCCTTCCACCAGTAAAGACAGACCGCCTCGCCTCCCCTTCCGTGGCTGTCTCTTTCCTTCGCCTTCCTGACATTTCGGTGTGTTTATTTCAATTGGGTTTTGCCTGGGTTGCTCTCCGGCAGCTGCAACAGACACGCTTCCCTGCCTAGGTTAGCAGCCCTGGCTGTTCAATTCATCAAGGGAGTGACAGCTAAAATTCATTTGAAGATGAAGAAAGTGCAGTCTAATCCTTTCCGCGAGACATTGATAGACTAGCGACTGAGGAAGAATTGCAGAGCAGTAATGAAATTAGGCTAAAACTGCTGGCGGATAGCAGATAATTGCCCTTGTCTGTCACTAGGAATAACGTGTCCCTGCATCTAACACAACGACTGGGAAAAGCTGGAGAGGCTGTGGTATTGTGTGTGTGTGCTTGGCTGGGAAAATCTCCTTGGCTTTTGGCAAGGAAGATCTCTTCGCCCTCTGGCACACAACTGGGATTAGCTGTATTCTTTTCACTCTGGATTGTCTGCTCGCTCAAAATCGCTCTCCCTGACATTTCTTTGATGGCCATCAAAAGACGGAATTGGTTTAGATATGGACTGGATTGCATCACAAAGCAAAAAGGAGAAGGTGGGTGTGAGCTGTGTCTCCACTCCACATACACACAGACACAAACTCTACCACTCTACCACCCTGTTTACTGGGGGTCCCGTGAGGGACACCTAAATGCGCTCACAATTAAACAAGTTGGAGAAGTTAATCAAAGAGCACAAACTAGCAATGTGAGAGGCAGGGCATTGCAGCGGAATCTTTCACCCAATGTCTACGGGGTCAGGTCAAGCCAAGAAGCAAACTGGAGTTTAAGAATAATTGTGATCTTTATTAAAATACAGACAAACAGTGTATGCAACACACTCACATAGATAACTATAGAAAGAAAGGTTGGAGTGGTATAGAGGGATTTTTGAGAGGGATTGTTGATTTGGGTGATACGACACCCGTCCTAAAGCCCGGGTAGATCACGGCGAAAGTTCAAAGGTGAGTAGTCTCAGTGCGTGGAACTGAGGGGAAGGCTCACCCAGCAAAGCGGCAGGAAGACGGGATGGAAATCGGGAGTGATCTGAAGAAGCTCACAAAACCAGGGTTTTTTTATAGGGAGAAATGTGACCACAGGCTATTCCGTACTGGGGAAAAACAATGAGTTTGGGGCTGGAGACAAAGCCTCCGAAAGATCAGAATTTAGCATGATTGAGTTAGGTCCGAATTGACAAAGAAGTAGCCAATATGCAAACGCGAAGTGCTTAGCAGTTCAGAATTCCGCTTGCCAAGTTGTCTGCTCGGGGCAGGGAGTTCTTTGTAGGTAGCGTGCATACATAATAGTGGGAGGTCTCCTAAAGGGGCGATCTGGCTATTTCTGGCCTGCCTGGGTGGGGAATGGAATTTCCAGCAATTATGGCCATGCCTAGTTTCGTGCTTGTCCAGTGGCCTCACAAGCCTGTAAAGAGGGGTGGTGGAAGAAAGCCAAATTATTGATATCAAAATGATATCTAATGATCCCAAGCTTGGGCTAGGAACTGTGGTGATGTGTTGGTTGTTGCCCTTGCATTCCTTCGAGTTGTTTCTGGCCCTAAGGTGAAACTATCATGGACTTTTCTGAGGCTGAGAGAGTGTGACTTGCCCAAGGTCATCCAGTGGGTTTCCATGGCCAAGTGGGGAACCGAACCTTGGTTTCCAGGGTCACAATCCAGTGCTCAAAACCGCTTCACTACACTGGCTCACAGTGGGTCGGGAAGGGAGATTGTTTAGGCACAACATGGAATCATGGAATCCTAGAACTAGGAGAGACCCCAGGGTTCATCCAGTACAACCTCATTCTGCCATGTAGGAAGACACTCTCAAAGCCCTCCCTTGGACAGAGGGCCACCCAGGCTCTCTTTAAAAACAACCTTCAAAGAAGAGGAGACTCCACCACACTCCATGGAGGCAGTATTGTATTCCACTCTCAAATTGCTCCTACCCTCAGGAAGTTCTTCATATTTAGATGGAATCTCTTTTCCTGGAGTGTGAATCCATTGCTCTGTGTCCTAGTCTCTGGAGCAGCAGAAAACAGGCTCGCTCTACCTTCCATATAACATCCATTTGGGGGACACGTGGCTGGATAGCAGTACATGTGAAAGGGATCTAGGAGTCTTCATAGACCACAGGCTGAACATGAGTCAGCAGTGTGATGCGGCAGCCAAGAAAGCCAATGCAATTCTCAGCTGCATCAATAGGAGTGTGGTGTCTAGATCGAGGGAGGTACTGGTACCACTCTACTCTGCTTTGGTTAGACCCCATCTTGAATACTGTGTCCAGTTCTGGGCACCCCAATTCAAGAGGGATATTGACAAGCTGGAGCAAGTCCAGAGGAGGGCGACCAAAATGGTGAGAGGCCTGGAAGCCATGAAGCCCTATGAGGATAGACTTAGAGAGCTGGGGATGTCTAGTCTGCAGAAGAGAAGGTTAAGAGGGGACATGAGAGCCATGTTTAAATATTTGAAGGGATGCCATGTAGAGGAAGGAGAGGGCTTGTTTTCTGCTGCTCCAGAGACCAAGACAAGGAGCAATGGATTCCAGCTGCAGGAAAGGAGATTCCACCCGAACCTCAGGAAGAACTTCCTGACAGTCAGGGCTGTCCGGCAGTGGAATCTGCTGCCTCGGAGTGTGGTGGAGTCTCCTTCCTTGGAGGTGTTTAAGCAGAGGCTGGATGGCCATCTGTTGGGAGTGCTTTGAGGGTGTTCCTGCATGGCAGGGGGTTGGACTGGATGGCCCCTGGGGTCTCTTCTAACTCTACATTTCTATGATCCTATGATTCTTTGGAGGTTTTTAAGCAGAGGCTGGATGGCCATCTGTCCAAGGGAGGGCTTTGAGGGTGTTCCTGCATGGCAGGGAGTTGGACTGGATGGCCCCTGGGGTCTCTTCCAACTCTACATTTCTATGATTCTATGATTCTATGATTTCTATGATCCCTTCAAATATTTAAGCCTGGCTCTCACATCCCCTTCTCATAATATTCTCTCCTCCACACTAAATGTCCCTAGCTCCCTCAGCCACTCCCCATGGGGCTTCATGGTTTCCAGGCCTTCGGCCATTTTGGATGCAGTGGTTCAAGTGTTGTATTTGGAGACCAGGGTCTGAATCCCTGCTCAGCAATGAAAACCCACTGGGTGACCATGGAGAGGTCACACTCTCTCTGCCTCAAAGCATGCCAATGGTTGCAGACCCACAAGAGCAATGGAAGGCTGCCAACTCACCTTTGAAGAGTGATTTCTGGTTCTTTAAAGGAGTTTAATCAGAGGTTGACTGGGAATATTTCAGGCATGCTTCACTTGTGTCTTCTTGCATGGCAGAATGGGGTTGGACTAAATGGCCTCTTGAGGTGCCTACCAGCTCTTATTTTCTCAAACACCGGAGGGAAGAAAATGGTGGGCTCTTCAGTGCAAAGGAAGCCAAACTGAACTGACAGGAGGTTCCACCTAAAGATTAGAAAGACTTTATTGTAAGAAATGTTTGAGGGTGGAATTGGCTGCTGCCTCAGTGGAGTGTGGTGGAGGAATCTCCTTCTTTTTTTCTGGCCATCTGTCCTAGAGAGTCCTTGGTTTTCGAAGAGAGGCTGGATGGCCACCTGTCCAAGGGAGGGCTTTGGTGGTGTCTTCATGAAGAGCAGAATGGGGTTGGACTGGATGGCCCTCGGAGGTCCCTTCCAAATCCATGATTCCATAATCCAGTGACCCCAAGCTTATCATGTACCCAATTTCCATCCAGGTTCAGCATGGTGTAGTAGTCTGAGCATTGGACTAAAACTCTGGAGACCTAGGTTCAGTTTCTCCTTGGGCCTTAAATATCCAAAGGGGGGACTTCAATTTCTCTTTGCTTGGCCACAGAAAACCTACTGGGTGACCTTGGGCATGTCACACGCTCTCAGCCACACCCCCCCCCCACGGTAGACCTTCGCCAGAAGTCTGAAATGACTTGAAGGCACACAACAACAGGAATTTTTGGTCAGGCCAGTCTCTGCCCTCCAGAGCCTGTGACCATCCTTCGGGCCAGGTCTGAACCTACCTTTCCAGACATGTGGGAAGATCCTACCCAGGCCTTGATTTATTCCTCCTCCTCCTCCTTGTCCTCTTCTGAAGGGTCCCTCAAGAAAGCCAGCCTTGGGCCGTAAATTATCAAGAAATTCACAGGGGATCTCCAGCCCCAGGGTGAGGGCAGGCCTGCTTCCCACACTGACCAGTAGCCATTAGGCTGATGATTTATCTCCCAGGAGAGGAGAGACAGCCCCAACGAGTGAGTGGAGGAGGCCAGCCGCAGGAGTGTGCAGGGGAGAGAGAAATGTTTTATGCACCCCGGCTATGGCTTGCGTAATTTACTGTAGCCGGTGCGGAGAATATCCAATGAAGATTACTTGTCTTTGAAACTGCCTGAGTACACAGTCAATTCCACTTAAGCGTTCATGGTCGGCTGAGCACACATAATGCCTCCAAAGAGAGAGCAGGGTGAGGCAGAGAGTGTGGGAAACAGAAACAGCACAACCCCGTCACAACTCTGCCTCTCTTCTACAGTACACCTAAGTTAGCAAAGGAGTCTTTTTTTTATCATCTTCCAGCTGCCCTTCTCATTCTCTATCCAGCTGGAGGTTTTCAGGGAATGGTGATGGTGTCAGGTTGGCTTTGGTCTCCCTGCCATATAATGCCATATAGAATCATAGGAACAGCAATAACAGTTAGCAGTTATTTTTCTATACTTCTTTATACTGCCAAGCACTCTCTAAGTGGTTTACAATGTGTTAGCTAATTACCCCCAACAAGCTGGGTACTCATTTTACCAAGCTACAGAAGGATGGAAGGCTGAGTCAACCTGGAGCCCTGCAGGATCAAACTCACAAAGTTGTGGCTGCAGCACTGGCATTTAACCACTGCATCACCAGGAACATAGAGTTTGGAACAGACCCCTAGGGCCATTGAATCATAGCCCTTTCTGCCATGTGGGAAGATACCATCAAAGCCCTTCCCTAGACAGATGGTCATCCAGGCTCTCTTTAAAAATCTCCAAAGAAGGGGACTGCACCAGAATCCACTGAGGCAGCAGAGATTCCACTCCCAAATGTTCCTACCTGCAGGAAGTCCTTCCTAAGGTTTCGACGGAGTCCCTTTTCCTGTAGTTTGAAGCCATTGCTCCATGTCCTAGTCTCTGGAGCAGCAGAAAACAGGCTTATGCCATTCTCCATATGACATCCCTTCAGATATTTGAGCATGGCTATCCTGTACTCTTCTACGAACCTTCTCTTCTCCAGGCTAAAGATCCCCAGCTCCCTAAGCCACTCCTCATTGGACTTCAGTGTCTCTGGGCCTTTTGCCATTTTGGTCGTCCTTCTTTGGACACCTTCCAGCTGGTCCATATCCTTCCTGAATTGTGGTGCTCAGAACTGGATTCAGGATCTCTCCAGGTGGACTTTGACCAAAACAAAATAGCTGGACATGTACCAGCTTGTTGATATCCTTCCTGAGACAGAGTTCAGGAAGTGGCCAAAATTGGACCCTGGATTCCTCCAAAGCAAAGCAAAATAGAGTGGTGCTATTAACTTTTCTCAAACACTCCTGTTGATGTGGCCCAGAATGGCATTGGCTTTTCTGGCTGCTGCACTGCAGGGCCTTCTCTACGGCTGCTCCCAGGCTGTGGAACTCTCTTCCACTGGAAGCTCAGCTGCTCTCTTTCCTCCACCAAGTGAAATCTTCCTACTTAGCTGACCCTTTAGAATTTAAATTATGACAAAGAAGAATGTTCTGAATCTGGTGTGCTGAGGCTTTCTCTTTTAATGATGTCTTATCCCCATAGGTTTTGTGACTTCTTTATTTCCCTACAACACCCCTCCTTCTCCTCCCCAACCCAGGCCCAGCCATGCATGATTTTTATGACAGCTGATTATATAATGGAAAAGTCCTGTTAACAATCCGGTGAACGACAGGGAAACACAAGAGCAAAACATTTATGTAGTTGGGATGACGACTGTGCCAGAGAAGTGTGAAATATAATGTCTCTAATGTTGCAATTAGACAAGAACAACTCTAATATTCCTCTCTGTCTGTCTGTCTGTCTGTCTCTCTCTCTCTCCTTTTTATTTTATATTGTCCCCCACCCCCACCCCCAGTTTTTAATTAAGGGTGATAATAACAGCCAGCCACGAGATGAAGCGAGAGGAGAAAGCCCTGGAGGCTGTTAAGAGGTGGGGAGGAGAGAAACAAACCATAATTGAATTGTGGAATGGTAGAGCTGAGACTAGGGTTCTCTTAAGGTCATTTAGTCCAACCCCAGGCCGAGGAGGCTGGAAAGCCTGTTGCACAGTACCTTCAACAAGTGTAACTTAAAGGTTTGCCAGACTCCAGTAGAGTATCCAGACTCCAGTAGAGTATCCAATTTCTGGCACGAGACAAGGGCACAAACTCTTCAGTTCAGTTTCAGACAAGAAGAAAGATCTGTGTGCAAATTTCCAGCTCTGCTAAGCTATCACCAACATACTACAGTTGTGCAAGACTGGTTGTTACTGGTTGTTACAACTTGCACAGAGTCCTCCCAAGAGGTCTTTCTATTAAGCTTCTTCCTTCTTTCTCAGCTGCTTTAGTGCCAGGACTCACCCTCTTCTTTGCTCTGCAGCCATTTTCTGTCCAGAATTAGAATAAAGTAATCCTAAAATCATAGGGCTGGAAGAGACCTCAGGGACCACCCAGTCCAACCCCCTTCTGCCATGAAGGAAGACAGAAGCAGAGCCCTCCCGTGGACAGATGGCCAGCCTCTGTTGAAAAACATCCAAAGATGGAAGAGACTCCACCACACTCCAGGGCAGTGTATTACCCTGTTCAACTGCTTTTACCTTCAGGAATTTCTTCCTAATGTTTAGGTGGAATCTGTTTTCCTGAAGTCTGAAGCCACTGCTCCATAGCACCCTGGTCTCTGGAGCATCAGAAAACAGGCTTGCTCTGTCCTCCATCTGACATCCATTTCAGCATTCTCTCTCTCCCCTTCTCTTGCTTCCTCTTCTCTCCTTCAGCCCTGCTTTGTTTCTCCATCAACAAGATGGTGAGTGAAGAATGCAGATATGGAGAATGGATGGAGAAACAAAGCAGGGCTGAAGGAGAGAAGAGGAAGCAAGAGAAGGGGAGAGAGAGAATGTAGAACAAACTGGACATATCCAGAGAAGGGCGACCAAAATGGTTGAAGGCCTGGAAACCATGAAGCCCCCTGAGGAGCAATTTAGGGAGCTGGAGGTGGAGGACATGATAGTCAAGTTTAAATAGTTGAAGGGATGTTCTATGGAGGATGGAGCAAGCCTGTTTTCTGCTGCTCCAGAGACTAGGACATGAAGCAATGGAGTCAAACTTCAAGAAAAGAGATTTCATCTAAACACTGAAAAGAAATTCCTGATGACAAGAGGAGCTAAACAGTGGAATATGCTGCTGCCTGGCAGTGTGGTGGATTCTCTTTCTTTGTAGGTTTTTAAATAGAGACTGGATGGCCATCTGTTGGAAATGTTTTGATTGTGTATTCCTGCATGGCGGGACAGGTTTGGATTCAATGTCCTTTGGAGTTTCTTCCAACTCTACAATTCTATGATTTTAATTTTTTCATTAGCTAGTTTAGGATGTAGGCGCTCCATGAAAATGTTAAATGTAAGAAAGCCATTAGTGATTTTTTTTTTGGTAACCTGAAACTGCTGTCTTGTTTATTTTTTAGTCAGTTTCAGTTCGAGGAAGCAAAATGTTAACATTGAAGGCTGATTTATCTCCTTCTCTGCTCAAAGAAGGCTGATTCCTAACAGTTTTAGCTTCCATATTTTTTCCCCAAAGAGGATTTAACACTTGCGGCATTTGTAATAAGCTGAGAACAAAGAGTGAAGGAGGAGACGGAAACCAGGACATTTTAAAAGCAGCCCAAAAAATGAGATAGCACAGGAGGAAGAGGAGGAGGATTGGGGGCTGGAATTTAGAGTGGGACCTTCTGTCCAAAGAAGCGTGCTTACCATACCTCTTCAGGAAATAAAACTCAGCAGTTCTGCAATTTCTGCATTCAGCAGGGAATGTTACCCCAAAATGTGAGTGCCACAAGGGTCACCCCATGGTGTCAAAAAAAAGTGGGGAATGAATTAGCTCAAAATTAGGAGGCTAACAAGAGGGGGGCAATTTAGTGAAACCTTTCTACTAATGTCTACAGGCTCAGGCAGAAAAAGGACCAGCCAGAGATTAAAAAGTAAGCTAAACATATGTTTTTATTGGGTGAGGGGGGAATTCACTCGTGCATGCAGACAAGATACACACAATCACACATTCACACAAGAGCTAACTGAAGGCAAAAGGGAGGAAGGCAGTTAGAGACTGTGAGGGGTGCGGGCAATATTTACCAGATCCGACGAGAAGCAGAGAAGTGGGATGAAAGGACTCAGGTACTGGACCCAAGGGCAGTTCTCAGTTCGGGAACCAGACGGACAGAGTGACACTCAGAAAGGCAAGAGATTGCCCTGGGCATCCTGGAATGAGGGGTATTTGTACCCTGGAAATAGTCTGTGGCAGTGGAGGAGCCAGATGCAAGACAAAGGGAACCTGTGGTGGGCAATGGGCGTAGTGCTTGATTGACAAAGACATGATGGGTGTTGTAGTAGCTGTCTATTGTGGGTTCTGTGAGACAGAGGAAGGAGTCCAGGTGCACAGGGGACGGGTATCTGTCCATCAGTGTCCTGGTGGGCTCCTCACAGTTGGGCTCCCTGGGAAATTCCAGCTTCTGCTTAAGCCTATTATCCACAGCAATGGTGTGCATTTGCCTGACAAACGGCCCAGTCTCATCACCTGGAGGAAGTTTGGAGTTGACCTATCCTTCTCACGTTTGTAGTCAAATTCCTTCCCTCGCTCGGTTTGACTGTTACTGCGGTTATGATATGTCTGGTGAGAGCATTAGATATCCTTTTGATATCAAATAATTTGGCCTTTGCTTGACCTTTCTCTGCCACCCTACTCCACGTGTTTGCAGAGGTCCACCGGACAAGCACGTATTGGGCGCGGCCATTAATGGTTGTACATTCCAAATCTCTTTCAGGCAGGCAACTTAAGCCTCTCTGATGCTTTAGGGAAAAACTCTCTTGCAAACCGACCTTGCTCAGCGCAAATGTACACAAAGCCGCATGGCCAAGAGCCGAGCCATTCCTTTATGTTGAGCCATTTGCATACTGGCCATACTATTGTCATCCAGCGCTAAGCTCATTATGCAAAACCTGACCTTTTCCAATTCCTTTGTCCTGCTACACATTCCCTTTGTTCTCACCGAGCATGGCATGATCTGTAGGTGAAATCCACCCTATAAAAGGTCCCCATTTTCAAGTCCTCCTCGGATCGCTCCTGAGTTTCATCCCGCCTTGCTGCCGGTTTGTCCAGTGAACTCCCCTCAGTGAACCGCGCTGAGTTTCTTCCCTGCAACCCCCTCTTCAATCCAGGACTACGAGACCAGGTGTCATATTACCCATTCCCCCAGAACTATCTATTTCTATTTCTCAGTTAGTTAAAGTATGTCGTGTCTTTTGTGTTGTTTGTCCTCAATAAATATTATTTGTTACCTTTAAACTTGCCTGGCTACGCTCTCTGGCCTGAAGCCGTAGACATGGGGTAAAAGATCCTAGCTAAAGTTACCCTGTCTCTCATTAGCTTAAGAGAGTGCTCAAGCTTAATTTCCCCATCTTGCGTTGTTGTTTGGTTATTTGGGCGCCTCTCCTGGGACCCCCAACATACAGGGTAACATGACATCTCCATCACCTCTTAGGTTTCAGTTTGATATCAGTGCCAGTTAAAGTGTGTTGCCAATTACATATGATGCCAATTAGGTATAGAATCATAGAATCATAGATCATAGAAATGTAGAGTTGGAAGAGACCCCAGGGGCCATCCAGTCCAACCCCCTGCCATGCAGGAACACCCTCAAAGCACTCCCGACGGCCATCAAGCCTCCACTTAAAAACCTCCAAGGAAGGAGACTCCACTACACTCCGAGGCAGCAGATTCCACTGCCGGACAGCCCTGACTGTCAGGAAGTTCTTCCTGAGGTTTAGGTGGAATCTTCTTTCCTGCAGCTGGAATCCATTGCTCCTTGTCCTGGTCTCCGGAGCAGCAGAAAACAAGCCCTCTCCTTCCTCTACATGGCATCCCTTCAAATATTTAAACATGGCTCTCATGTCCCCTCTTAACCTTCTCTTCTTCAGACTAAACATCCCCAGCTCTCTAAGTCTGTCCTCATAGGGCTTCATGGCTTCCAGGCCTCTCACCATTTTGGCCGCCCTCCTCTGGACTTGCTCCAGCTTGACCATGTCCTTCTTGAATTGGGGTGCCCAGAACTGGACACAGTATTCAAGATGGGGTCTAACCAAAGCAGAGTAGAGTGGTACCAGAACCTCCCCCGATCTAGACACCATACTCCTATGGATGCAGCTGAGAATTGCATTGGCTTTCTTGGCTGCCGCATCACACTGCTGGCTCATGTTCAGCTTGTGGTCTATGAAGACTCCTAGATCCCTTTCACACGTACTGCTATCCAGCCACGTGTCCCCCATCCTATATTTCCGTATTCCATTATTTCTACCTAAGTGTAGGACCTTACACTTTTCTCTGTTGAATTTCATTTTGTTCGCCTTGGCCCAGCTCTCCAGTCTATCCAGGTCATTTTGAATTTTGATCCTGTCCTCTGGCGTATTAGCAACCCCTCCCAATTTGGTGTCATCTGCAAATTTGATGAGCATGCCCTCTCTTCCTTCATCCAAGTCATTGATAAAAATATTGAACAGCACTGGGCCCAGGACGGAACCCTGTGGCACCCCACTAGTCACTTCTCTCCAGGATGAAAAGCAGCCATTCGTGATCACCCTTTGGGTTCGGTCGGTCAACCAATTACAAATCCAACTAACAGTACCTCTGTCCAGCCCACATTTTACCAGCTTCCTTGCAAGAATGTCGTGGGGAACTTTGTCAAAGGCCTTACTGAAATCGAGATATGCTACATCCACAGCATTCCCTTCATCTATCAAGCTAGTAACTCTATCATAAAAAGAGACAAGATTAGTCTGGCATGACTTATTTTTGAGAAATCCGTGTTGACTTCTCGTGATTACCGCGTTGCTTTCTAAATGATTAGAAACTGACTGCTTAATTATCTGCTCCAGGATCTTTCTGGGTCCGGATGTCAGGCTGACTGGGCGATAATTGTTTGGGTCCTCTTTTTTTCCCTTCTTGAAGATGGGGACAGCATTTGCTCTCTTCCAGTCTGCTGGAACTTCTCCTGTCCTCCAAGATTTCTCAAAAATTATAGCAAGCGGTTCCGAAATGACCTCTGCCAGCTCTTTTAATATCCTAGGATGCAATTCATCTGGCCCTGGAGACTTGAATTCATCCCGTGTGGCCAGGTATTCCTGTGCCACCTCTCCACCTATTATGTGCCGCATTTCCCCGGCTTCCTCCCCTGCTCCCCAACCGCCAGGTTGAGTGCTTGTATCCTTCTGGGAAAATACGGAGGCAAAGAAGGTGTTAAGTAGCTTTGCCGTTTCTCTTCCCCCTGTCAGTAATTCGCCATCTTCTCTGCGCAGTGACCCTATCGTCTCCTTCTTTTTCCTTTTGCCCATCCAAACCACAATGATATTGGGAACCTCCAAAGCCGGGCCTTACAGGGGTTGCTGTGATGTAACAACATAGTGGAGCCAGCAAAGCGACCAATGCACATTGAGACTGATACACAACGCACAGTGAGGCACAATTCATATCTTGCCAGTCCCCTGATTTTCACAACTCACTAGGGCAGTTCTGTAGCCCCTCTGCTACATAGCTACATATGTGTGAAGCAATTGTATTAAATATTCCCCAGCAAACCTTTTCTCTGCAAAGGAATGGTTTCCCTCTAGATTCCAGAAGAAGAAGAAGAGGAAGAAGGAGGAGGGAGAGGGAGATGGTGGTGGCAGTGTAAAAATTAGAGAAGGAAACATCAACCATTTATGCAGATGACACCATACTACTAAACTTAAGGAGCAAAGACTCAGAACAATTACTAAAGAAAGTCAAGTCAGGAAGTGCAAAGGCAAGATTGCAGTTGGATATTAAGAAAACAAAAATAATGACCAGATTTGAGTAACCTTAAAGCAGTTAAATAGTTCAGGATTTTCCCTGCCTTGATTCAGTCATTAATCAGAATGAAGACTGCAGTCAAGAACTCGAATTAGGATTTGGAAAGGCAGCTATGAAGGAACAAGACAAGATCCTGAATTGTCACGATATATCATGGAATACTGAAGTTAGGACTGTTTATGCCATCATATTTTCTGTTTCTGTATGGTTGTGAAAACTGGACAACAAAGAAAGTGGACAGGAGGAAAATCAACTTATTTAAAATATCATGGGGCTGGAGGAGAGTTCTACAGAATCTGGACTTCCAAAAGACAAAACAAATGGGTCCTGGAACGAATCAAACCTGAACTATCCCTAGAAGCCAGGACAGTTAAACCAAGCCTGTCATATTTTGGCCATACCATGAGAAGACAAGAGTCACTAGAAAAGATAGTAATGCTTGGGAAAGTGGAAGATAGCAAGAAAAGAGAGAGACTCCATTGCAAATGGAGGTCATTTCTGCACTAGACTGTTATAGTGCTATTATTCCAATTTCAACATCTTATGGAATCTTGGGGCTTGGAGTTTAGGGAGGGACCTTGAAGGCCCCAAAGTTCCTATGTGATCCCAAAGGCCTCAAAAGCCTAAACTGCAAACCCCAGGATTCCATAGGAAGTTGAAAGTGGAATAATAGCACTAGTGCGGAAATGGCTAGAGAGACTGGGAAATCAAGGAAGCCACATCTATCCCTGACTCTAAAAGACCTGACCAGTGCAATTAAAGTCAGGCTGGGCTGGAAGTCTCCATAGAAATGCGATAATTTGAAGTCAAATTGACAGGAGGTAAAAACACACACACAAAAAAATAATAATTTTTAGAATTGGTCATCCTTTTTCAGATTTGTAGCTTTGGCGTTCCATGCATACTGGCTTCTCAGTGTTGCATCTTTTCTTTCCTTTGTTCATCTCTTTATTAAAAGGCTAACTGAACTCCCATCTAGCTCTCCTGAGATGCTGCTATAATAGAAGGACACATGTCAGGAGAATAATATATATTTCTTGTCCCAGCTCAGCTTTCTCCTCTGTTATGTGTAATTGACATTTGCACCTTGGCTTTTAAGGTAACCTTCCCTCTTCTTTCTTCTTCCTCTTTCCTCCTCCAAGGAATGCAAAATCAGGGGCATGACCCCTTGAAATAAAAATTCTGCCACAGACCTCATGAATTTTTCCTTTAAACCTCTAAAGACTGCAGTAAAATTAGCAATAAAAATAGAAAGTCCCAGATATTGCTCCTCTAGTTTTATTTTAGACATCAATGCATGTTTTATTTATCACATAATATTTTCTGTCAGCATCGTTAATGCTTTTTAAGCATCAGATTACAACCCTGGAGAATAGAGTTTGATTCCTGCTTTCCCCATGGAAACCCACTGGGTGACCTTGGCCACATCACACACTCTCAGCCCCAGAAAACCCCATGATAGCTTTGCTATAAGTCAGAAGCAACTTAATGGAACATAAGAACAACAACAACAAAACAGCAACAACAACAACAACAGTAACAACTCCTAAAGGAATCCTAGTCCAACGAAAGAAGACCATGAGCCAGCAGTGTGATGTGGCAGCTACACAAGCCAATGCAATTCTGGGCTGCATCAACATAGGACTGTAGTGTCTAGGTCAAGAGAAGTGATGGTCCCACTCTATTCTGCTTTATTCCCCCCTGGAATAATGTTATGTCCAGTTCTAGGTACCATAGTTCAGGAAGGATGTGGACAACTGGAAAGTGTCTAGAGAAGGGTGACCAAAATGGTCAAAGATCTGGAAGTTGTTATCCTGATTTCTGGTGGTCCCAGGAGGGACACCTAAATGTGCTCCAAATATCACTAAGTTGGGGGAATTAGCAAGGAGCACAAGCTAGCACTACGAGAGGCAGGGCAACGTAGCGAGATCTTTTACCCAATGTTTACGGGGTCAGGCCATGGCAAGAACTATTCACAGTTGTTCAATATAACAGATTTTATTATAATTCCTCAATTCAGCAGACACACACATTCACACACTCATCCAAGAACTATAGAAGCAGAAAGTAATGAAAACTGATAGGGGTTTTCAGAGGGTTTCTGGGGTGATACTCTACTTATCCTGCAGTCCGGTAAAAGAGAAGATAGAGATCGAGGCTTGGGTTCGTGGTTTCCCAGCACGTGGAGGCTGAGGGGAGGCTCGCTAAACAGAGCGGCAGCAGTTCAGGATGCAAGGCAGGAGTGTTCTGACAAGGAGCTCAAACTTGGGGTTTTTATAGGGAAGATTGTACCTGGAGGCTAGCCCAAGTAGAACAATAGGGTTTTTAGTGGAGACAAAGCCTCTGAAAGGTCAAAATCAGAACTGATGAGATTTGGCCAGCACTGCCAATTGTTAGAAGAGCATGCAGATGAGGAGCGCTTAGCGTTTGCATAGAGCAAGCAGTTCAGGGCTGAGAGCCGTTGCATTTGCCTAATGGTCGGCTGTGTCTGGAGGGCACTACCGGCTGTGCTACAGATAGTTGTTTATTGGCCTAGACCTAGCTTGCATAATTAAGGCCATACGGCCGTGCCTGCCTACACAGGCTTTCTGTGACCCATTCAAACACGTGGAGTTCATCTTATGGAGTGCCACGTGGAAATATTAACCATAACCAATATGAAATTGTAGACCTCAGGCTTGGGCCAGGTAACCGCAGTAATAAAGCCATTAAGCCCTCTAAGGAGCAACTGGGGATATTTAGCCTAGAGAAGAGAAGGTTAAGAGGTGACATGATGGCCATCTTTAAAGATTTGAAGGGAGAATGGAGCCAGAATGGAGTAAGCCTGTTTTCCACTTCTCTGGAGACTAGGACATGGAGCAATGGCTTCAACCTTGAGGAAAAGAGATCCCAACTAAATCTTAGGAAGAACTTCCTGATGGTAAGAGCAGTTTAAGAGTGGAATCCATCAGTGAGGTGGAGTCTTCCCCTCCTTTGGAGGTTTTAAAGTACTGCCTGGATGGCCACCTGTCAAAGGGAGCCCTTTGATGGTGTCTTCCTGCATAGCAGATGGGGTTGGACTGGATGGCCTCTTGAGGTCTCTTCGAACTCTTCAGTTCTATGATCCAAACCACTACACCACACTGCCTCTCTTCCCCTCTGTAGTGGACAAGGTATTTGTTAGAATGGCAAGGTCCTCATACACACCTAAGTTTTATATGTGCCTAAGAAATGTGCAACCTAATGTGCATTTGCCAGTTAATGAAGCAAGCCTCTAGCCATCATATTAACATCAGCAAGTTTTTGAGCAATCCCAGTTTAGGTGTCCAAGGCCAAGGTCACCCTGTTGAGAGAGAAGGGTGTTCTTTCCTGGAAAACCCTGGAAGTGTTCCTTTGTAGAGGACAGGGCTGCCAAAAAAGTCTCAGAATGCATGTCATACGCTTTTATTAATATATATATATACCTGCACAGGATCAAACAGAGCAATGCTGGCTGAAGCAATATCAGGTATCCAAGGGTAATTGCTCCCTGCAGCTACATATCTGGTTGATACTTTGAAAGGCTCCAAATAGTACATTGCAGTGTATTCAGTGTCAGTTTGTACTGGGCTAGAGAGTTTATGATTATTTATGATTGTTGTAAAATTGAGATAAAGTATGGAATGGAATGTTTATACGGAATGGAATGGTAAACTCAGATTCAACTGGGAAAATTGATGTCTGGAAGCGGAGAGGATTTTTTAAAATTCTTTTTCAATTAAAATTTTAATAAAAATTATAAAAAAAGAAAAGAAAAGAGGGACATGAGCCATGTTTAAATATTTGAAGGGATATCATATGGAGGATGGAGCAAACCTGTTTTGAGCTGCTCCAAAGACTAGGACATGGAACAATGGCTTCACACTTCAGGAAAAGAGATTCCATTTAAACATTAGGAACTTCCTGACAGTAGGAGTAGGTAGGTTGGACTGGACAGCCCTTGGGAGCTCTTCCAGCTCTAGGTTCTGTGATTCTGTTATGATAACGGTCTTCATGATGTTCTTCATCATCATTATTATTTATATCCTGCCTTCCTCCTCATAATGAGACTGAAGTTGGATAACGATATATTTAAAAGCAACCCAAATTAAAACTATACAAAAACTTCCATGAAAGTCCAAATATGGAAATATAAAAATGCAATCAAACAATTGACAAGTTATAAACATTAATCATTACAGGACAAATTATGTTAGTGTGTATATACACGTGCTTTCACATCACATGTCAACTTATGGTGACCCCCATAAACATTGTAGTGCTTTCTTAAGCATGTAATACCAAGAGGTTGTTTTGCCAGTTCATTTGTTTGAAATA